>JBBYHM010111367.1:6438-23411 GCA_038381775.1 Adansonia rubrostipa | reverse complement strand
TTTTTTTTTTTGAAAAAAATCATACATATGTATACATACACATTTACATGAGATTATAACTAAAACTGGGTTTATGGGATAAGAAATGCCTAAGTGGTTTTGACTATGAAAGCCCAACATGAGAAGGAGGCCTAAAGCTAAAATTGGTTTCTTCCTAGGTTGGAAGAAGTCGATTGTTTTAGGCTGTGGGTCAGTTCAAGAACTGCTGCTTTTTTTTTTTTGTTGGGTTGCTAAATTGAGTTACAAATGGGTTAGGTTGCCAACTAGGTTGAGGCACAGGTCAGCTGACTCATTTTTTTTAACTACAATAAAATTCCCTAATTTTCTTTTTTATTTCCTTTGGCTTTTTTTTTTCTTTCTCTAGCTTTAAAATCCCTTCTAAGCTTGACAGTTCTCCATAACCAAAACTAGTTTCTAATAGTATTTTTTTTTTCAATTTTCTGGCATTAGAAAAGCTCCGACCACCATACTCCACCAGCCTACCAACTTTGTTTGAGCCCAAATTTCACTTTTTATTCTTTTCAACCCCTTAAATTTGAATCTAGACCCAATTTTTCTAGAAAATAGTTTAAACACCAATCTGAACCTCAAAGCCTCAACCCAAACTTTTTCGATCTCCATTCTCAACCGTTACATTTGCTCCTAATTTACACAGGTTTTTCACCCTCTAAGCAATTTGTTGACTATTGGGATTGGTCATAAAGCACACCTAACCCCTCTAACCTAAGCAGCCTAGATCTTGAGTTTATGTTGGTGTGCTTTCTTATGTCCTTGTCATGGTTGTAATTTCTGTTTACAGTTTGTATGGATCGAATATAAACTGCCTGTAAAATGCTGAAAGAGATGAAGAGTAAGTGCGAAATTTTAAGGAGAAAAAAAAGAACATGAAAGGAAGGTGAGTTGAAAAAAGAGGAAAACATGCAAAACACTATCTCAGATCAACTCCAATCTATCATTTCCCACAACTACTCCAATCTCATCCGATAGAGTGAAGCAGCTCTCTGTCACTCTCTTATTAAAATCTTTAAAAATTAAAGACTTTTTTGCCTTCACTACCAAAGAAAATTAGACAAAAAATCTAGGCTTTTGAAAAAAAACCTCTTAAGTCCACGAGGACTCAAAAATAAAAGACAGTTGATATATATATATATACATATATATAGATACATATACAATTTTAATTATAGGTGAAATGAATTAGAAGAGTATTTTTTTAATACATTGATTGTACAAGTTTAAAAAATTAATATATTTATCTATAAATTAAAAAAAATTAGTTTATTTATTATACATCGGCCTCATAAGCAAGATTAAATAATTGATATATGCCTATAATTAATTTTAATACATAAATATACTTTACTAAGAAACTTGTCAATTTTTTAACGAGTTTAAAATTTTGATTGCTAATCTATGAGATAATTTTTAAAATTAAAGTCATACAATTTTAAGACATTGTCATTACTTTTTTCCCAAGATATAAGATATTTTCATCTATTAACTATGGTACAAATTGATCAATAATTGCAATAGGTGTAATCATTAATTAGGTAGAGATCATATTACAATATCCCCAACATGCTATAAAAAATGATAAGGGGGCATAAATCCCAACATTGTTCAAGATCAAAATTAGATGGATCAGGATTTTGAAATTTGAATTATCCTTTAGCAAGGTTTTTGCAAATCAAAACAAAGGTTAGAACAATAAAAGCTTTGGTTATTGGCTCAACTAGTTTGATTCAGTTGAAGAAAGTATTGTATCAAATGTATGATTTTGATAATAGATAAATATTGTTTTTGAAAATAATTAATAAGAGCATATACTTGCCTCATTAATATAGCTTTTAAAATAAAAGCAAAAAATTAAAAATTAAAATCGCATTATTTGCAAAATAAATTTGAATAATTTAATAATAAAATTAACATTAAAATTGCCTCAAATATTGATTTGAATTTGGTTTAACTTGTTTAATTGAGTGCTTGATTGACTCAACAAGTACCTTTCCCTTATTGGACCAAATACGTTATATATTTTAAGTATAAATGATCTCATCAGTATCATTTTAAAACACATCCTCGTTGATTGTCCTACTACTTAATTCACAATTAGTTAGCACTATGCTTAACCAAAGATAGCTAGGACTATTAATTGCCTTTGAAATCATCTAAAGTCAAACATTATAAGAGCAACCTTTGATTATGCTTATTTTGATTACCACATTCAACACTAATTTACAATTAATTTTAAATTTTACATTTTTAGATTTCTTTTGAATTATTAAGAAGTAGCTTTTTTAATGCCAATGCCAATGCTTTTGCATTATTGTATTATGTACCTTCATTTTTTTATTACACTGTCTATAGTCCACCACACTAATTATTGCACCACACTCTGATTATCTTGAGCTATACCTATTGGTATTTATCTTTGCTTTGAGATAGGTTCATTTCTTGCAATCCTTAATTGTATACTACATTAACATTTTTCAAATATATTGTAGTTATTTTCTTCATAGACTAAAGTAGTCCACATTTACGTTTTTATGTCCTAAAATGAATTCATTCGACCCTTCCAAATATATCCAAATTCATAGGCAATCAAGATTTTCATATCCATGTCAATCTTCTAATTATAACAAAGTATTTGCAAGCCACTTACCGAATCTAGCAACCTTAAACTTGTGTTTTACCAAACTGATTCATGCAACCATCCTTAAAAGATGGCATCCAAAAGGACTTAGATTCGTATCTGAGCATTTGCAATCCTTTTCTTTATTCCTAGGTTACGATCTCTTTTGTACCAAAACATACTTCTAGTAATCCTTTCTAAATCAATTACAATACCATAAACAAAGTACAAACAAAATTGCCTAGTTTAATCGTTGCCCAAAGATATAGGTCCCACCTTTGCTCCATATAAAAGACATAGTACATTGCACAAAACATTTTTCTTAAAGAAGTTCTCTTAGATTACAATAGTGTTGTGCACATCCTCCAGGTAAAATGCTTAAATATCTTGTTAGGTAACTCAAAAACCTATCTATTTTAAAACCCTTTTGATAGTAGTATAGGAAAAAAAGGCTAATGCAATATTCTCCTTTTCTTTTTCTTCCTTGAGTATCTTTCTATCTTGTATTCTGACTTAGAACTATAAATAATACTTTCTATAGACCATAATGTACCTTTTAATTGGACTATAAAAATTTTTAGATGGTATTTTTTTATTCTAATGTCTTAATTCCCTATAACATTCATGTTATAGACACTCGCATCTTTATTAATCAACTCAACAACTTTTTAGTAAAGACATACAACACATGAAAATATTAATATTCCTTTGATTATGAGATCCACCATTTTTTTCCAAAGAAAAATTAACTCATCCTTATTTGAGAAATGATCTTCTTTACTACTTTATCTAAAGGTGAATAGTGCACTTTTAGTTAAATATAAGGTTAATATTTATTCAAACCATTTTTTTCCTTTTTCAGATAATTTTATTTATATTTATATTTTTTATCACTAAAATTTCAATCATAGATTTAGTTGAAAGTGCATTATTTACCATTGGATAAAGTAGCGAAAGCATCCATTATTTTTAATTAATGGACTTATTTTTATTTGAGAAATGATCTTCTTCGTACTTGATCTAAAGGTGAACAATGCACTTTCAATTAAATACAAGGTTAATATTTGTTCAAATAATTCTTGTATTTTTAGTTAATGTTATTTATCTTATACTTAATTTCATATTATTAAAATTCCAGTGATAGATATATTTAAAAATGCATCACTTACCATTAGATAAAGTAGTGAAAAACCTCCATTATTTTTTAAGTGATGGAGAGGATTTTTACCTCCAATCCTTATCCTACCAAGAATTTTGTCTTTAAGTAAATTTTTCCCTCAAGTAAAGTTATCTATCTCTATTGGGCTTTGGCACCTTTCTACTATAAAGGAACTTAATTTTACTAGCAATCTTTTGGGGTTTAAAAAGTTTTGGGTTTTTTAATTTTATTTTCTTTTTCTTTGGCCCAATTAAAGCACTTATGATGGTCCATGTTTTAAGGGCATTACTAAACCACATTAATAAAAAATTGAAACTTGTCTTTTTTTGCTGTTTCAATCTATTTCCTTTTGATTTTTCTCCTTCTTTTTTTTTTTCTCTTTGTGCTTTCAGATCATGTCTGCTTTCTTTCTCTTTTGAAATCATGTTGCTCTCTTTCTCTTCTTTAAATTTAAAATTAGTCCATTTTCTCAAATTTCTCTTAATTCCCTAATTTGTCCTCATTCTCTTTTTAATTCCTCTTTTTTTTTTTTTCCATTTTGATTCCCTCAAATCATTATCAATCCTTATCTCCATCATTGTTGTTTCTTTAGCAAGGTATTTTTTTTGGCAAAATTGATCTCTCTCTTTTTGATATTCCATTAAACCAAATGGCTAACCAACATTTTTTTGTCAAGCTTAAGTTGTGTTTTCTTTTTGCACTTAAAATTTTTTTTGTTTATCTTGATTTTCTTATTCAATCAAGTATAACAAAAATATATTCAATTTTTAATCCACATATTGCATGTCCTAATGTATTATGTAGAAATTTTTATTTTATCTAGTATCTATAACTACTATAACTACTATTTTTATTTTTTTACTATAACTACTATTTTATCTAGTATTCTACACGATAAGAGACAAAGCTAACAATAAAACATGCAATTTTTTTAATGAAAACTCAAATCAATGTATCTAATGCTAATTAATTAAAAAAACATTCTAAAGAAGAAAAAGAAAGATAAGTGGTTGAAAAGTCTATCATAAATTGCAAACTAACTTTTCTTATATTTTCAAGCATAAACATCTAAAGCATGACAAAAACAAGGTGAACATCAAAATGTATCTATCTTTGAGGTTAGTTCTCTCTTCACAATTTCTTGCTTTTCTGCTTTTCCCTATCATGATTTTCTCTCTTCACACTCTTGCATTTCGCAAATTCATTTACAAAGAGATTAATTTTGGTAGAATTAATCTCTTGAATGAAACCTTCAAAGAAAATCAAGTTAGGTTTAAGTTTTAGATTTGGAAAATTTAAACATTTGCTTTAATTGTTTAGTTTTAGAGATATAGAAAATATGAAAAAGGTTTAAAATAAATTCACTCAGAGGTCAGGCTCTGATTGAAAGTTTTTTAAATATCTTGCCAAGCTTGGCTAGTGCCCAAATTACTATTTTAAAAAAATATTAAAATGGTATTTTTTATATTGATATTTATATATTTTTATAATTAAATTTAAATAAAAATAATTTTTTTCTAACATGTTGAATTCAAATCCCGCATGCCAGACTTAAATGAGTAAATTTCAATTCTATTTTTCTTATATTGGGATAGGACTTAATTGTTGGATGAATCGTATGTCCAACTTAACCCTAAAAGGTCATTATAAAATAACCAAATAATTTGGAGTTTCCACCAATCTAGTTTTGGCTAGTAAAATTTGTCATCTATCGAAGTTCATATTTTAAGGGTTACGAGTTTATATCAAAATTCGCATGGAAGGGTTCAGAAGTTAATTACAATCACAAGTAAAGATTGATCTCTCTCATGACTCCTAAATCGTACCTATTAATTACATGTTAACTAAAGCCTTGATTATAATTAATTTTAATTTTTTGATACTAAATTATAATTCTCATATTTGAAATTAATATTATTTTTTATTAAACCTAAATAGGGTTTTAATCGATTTTGAAAATCAAAATATTTTTTTGCACTCTTTCAGAAAACCTGGAGGATTACAAAAGTTTTATTTTTTGAGAAATTAAAAATTTCGATTTACTTATTTAAAGAGGGTATTCCTTTATTTAAAATAATCGATGAGGTAATTTCCATATACTTGAAGCACACTATGGACTATTTTAACACAGGAATATTGACTTGGATTTTTTAAAAAATAAAAAAATTATATCGTAATTAACATATAAACACTTTA
This sequence comes from Adansonia rubrostipa, assembly GCA_038381775.1. Lineage (NCBI taxonomy): Eukaryota > Viridiplantae > Streptophyta > Magnoliopsida > Malvales > Malvaceae > Adansonia > Adansonia rubrostipa. The sequence goes on along the minus strand of JBBYHM010111367.1, from coordinate 17,424 downwards.
AATTAAAAACATAACATTATGCAAATGACTCTATAGTATGTACATGAAATTGCAAAATGATCATTTGATTATGGAAAATAATCTAAATAGACCTAACATGCATGGACATTGTGGAATGGTCCTTAAATAATAAAAAATTATTTAAATGCATGCAATTTTGCATGATAATCCCTAAGTCATGGAAAATTACTTAAATATCTCTAAAATATAAAAAATTGCATGAAAGTCCTTAGATTATGGATAATAACCTAATGACCCTAACACTCATAAAATTGCACTGTCCCTAGATCATGGAAATGACCTAAATGTCATTAAAACGTGTGGAATGGCATAAAAGTCCCAAAGTCATGAAAAATGACCTAAATGACATCAAAATTCATAAAATTACATTTAAGTCCCCAGGTAATAGAAAATAACCTAAATGACATTAAAATACATGGAATGATACAAAATCCCGAAGTCATGAAAAATGACCTAAATGACATCAAATTCACCAAAATTGCATTTAAATCCATAGATCATGGAAAATGACCTAAATGACATTAAAATGCATGGAATGACATAAAAGTCCCTAAGTCGTGACAAATGACATAAATGATATTACAATGCAAGAAATGACATAAAAAGCCCTACATCATGGAAAATAACTTAAATAAAATGATCTTAAGATTACATAAAAGTCCCTAAAACATGACAAATTAATAAAATGATCTTAAGATACATGGGATTTGAATAAATGGTCCTTTTAAGCTTCTACCGCTCCTAAATGCACCATAAACATTTCTTCTTAACAAACATACAAATATGGTATGAACATAAATAGATTTATCCTAGTGACATGGTTATAATCATAATAATCTCATGAAAAATGCATTGAGATGTGAATCATTATCATAATGCATGAAAATGTCATCGAATGCATGTCATATATGATTTTAAAAATAAACTAGCCCATTAACATGAACATAAATAAGTACACTAACATGTATGCTGATGTTGTCTTAATCATCGTATTTTCATGGAAAATGCATGGACATATGAATCATGATTATAATGCATGAAAATATCATAAATGCATGAATCATACATAACATGAAAAATGCATGGCATGGGATAACTAACAAAGGTAAGAACAAAGAAAACAACATGGCAAAAACAACCATAAGTTATGCAAACTTATTTTGAAATCTATGAAAACAAATTTTTCATGAGGGAAGGTTGACTTTTAAGAAACTTTTAACAAAATCAGCAAAAAAAACCAAAAAAAAATTTTAAGATCATAGTTCAAGATTTGGCCACAAACATGGTTTTAATACCTTTGGCATAAATCATCACCTAAGTATGGCATAGGATCCTCAAACTCACAGAAGATGAAGATAAAAATGATCAAAAACAAAGTAGAAAACAATTGGAGAAACCACCTTGGATCAGACTTGAAGAAACATTTTGTTCTCTCTCTTTTTCTTTTTTCTTTTTTTTAGTGAAGAACTAGCTCCCCTCTCTATTTTGGTTGTCCAAGGGGATTAAAACCTCACATGGCTGATTGTTTCTCATTTTCATGCACTTACATTGAAAACTTGACAACTCACCATGCTTATGTTAGTTTAAGCACTGCAAGCAATCGTTGTGGCTTTTAAGGCATTAGCATTTAGTAATTTCATATAATTATATATTATATTTTATTATTGTTATAAAGGTATTTCTTTATCCATAAGATTTCATTGTATTATCTTATGTAGATAAAGCCCATGAAACATACTAACCTTGTAAAGGAATTACAAAAAGTTATAATTATGAGATCCCTATGCATCAAAGCCATGTTTTTAAAACCATTCTCAGTCATCGTATTATCAAGAGAAGGCATTTACAATGTACAAAGTCTAGCAAATGTAAACCTTCATGCATGTCATGCATGCAACTGATCTTATTGAAGTATAAAATACTTAGGGACATCACATGGTGCTTGTCATGGTAACAAGTTCATTGAACTTGACCTACTATATGAGTTATATTTGGTATTTCACTCAAGTGTTAATGGAAATACTTTCATGTGTCAATAGCGTAAGTGATCCTTAGACTTATGACACCAGGTCACTTCATACGAGTGTCATGCTTTGATTCTATCACGAATGGGTCCATAATAGATGGATGCTTATGGTAGAGTGATTTTGGGTATGGCATGGATCATATAGTAGGTGAATGAGTGGTCTAGACTAGCTCATGTTAATTTAAAGTCCTTGGCCAAGGCAATATTAATTATAGGGTTAACACGTAAGGGTTGTATACTTATATGAAATAGGCTAAAATAGACACTGAACCATGCTCTTGCTATTTCTAGGAAATATGATGAAAGGATATTTATTACACTAAGATATTAAACACTAAAGAGCTTGTCAAAATCATATTGACACTTCTTCCATGTAGAGTGGCCATGATGTATTGCTAGATGCCAATCTTGGTCTATAAATATAAAATATTATTGATTAGGCTATCTTATATTCATTGCCAATATAATAAGGACCTGATGAGTTACACACACTTAAAGATGATTAGTAGAAATCAAATTAAGACTAGGCTACTATGTTTAATACAAGTAATGGTTACTTAGGTCCAATTAGAATGAGTTCACATGGGCCATGTGCAAAATTATATTTTTTTAGATATTAGAATTTTAAACCCTAGCCATATTAGCCTATATTTGCCATCCCATTTGCTCTAGGTAGCTTAGAAAATTTGGCCACGATCTTTCCTAAAAGCTTGGATTATGCAATCCTGAACTTTCATGTGGGAATTATTGCAAATTAGCCCAGATCAAAGTAAATTCTACTTTTTTTGGTGATTTTAATTGAGAATCAAGGTTTTTAAAGTGTAAGGGAAGGTTTCTTGAAACCTAAGCTACTAGTACGGCTTCCAGCTACAAAGTTTCTTCTTTATTAAAGGTTTTCTGAGTCACCTATATGCATAATCATTAGAGGCTAAATGCTTGGACAACTTTGGTTTACGATAACTGGTTTTTGTGTATGTGTTCTTAGTTCACGGAATTACTAAAAGATTTCTCAAGATTGAGGTATGTTTGATTCTTGAATAGATGTTTAGGTTTCTTAATCTTAAAGATTAATCAAGAATAAACAAGGAGATCATGTTTAGAGAGTCTCAGGCTAGTTGCTTTAATTTGTTTTGCGTTGCTATCTTTATGGATTATTTTATGAAATTTTTTAATATGATTACTTGTTATCCTAAGACTTCTTACAGCTTGCTTACAAGCAAACCATAACCCCTTAGGTGATCTGATCGAGGGCTAGTATCCTCTTAAATAAGGCATGGTTTCAGTTGAGTTTGGTAGACAATCTTAGCTACATGCTTTCAAAGAGAAGCCCTAACTCAAAGTAGCTATATCTTGGTTTCATGCAAAAAAGAGGTTTTAACTTTAACTTACAATAGCCCTCCATTAGAATTCAATTGAACTAGACTCAAGATAGTCATGAAATCCTATGCATGATTTGAGCATTAATCTCACTTATCCTAAGCTCATTTAAGTTTTAATGGCTTAATCTATATAGGTTATTCTCATGCCTATGTTTTAATGGAAAAAAATTTTGTGGAGGACCTCTTTATATGTTTTTAAAGTGATCCAAGGCCATTAGAAAGGTAAAATGTGAGAAAACTTGGACAAAAAAGTTTGTTCATGGTAAAATTTTCATGTGGTATCGATATATAGGTGTTTGCATCGATTTATATGTTTCCCAAAACCAAAAAACCTAGAAAGTCATGACATTGTTTTGATACAATATGCATTGTATTGATATAATGAATGTTTCAGGCTTGGAACAACCAAAAAACGATTATGTATCGATACATTAATGAAATGTATTGATACATCTACATAAATTTCATAAAATGATTTTGCTTTTCTTACATTTTTTTAATATGGTCCCTAGACATTTCAAATCTTCCCCAAAATTTTTTTCCACTTGGCATTGTGTTGACTATAGTGTCTGGTGACATGGTACCCGACAGTCGTCCTCTTTTTTTTATTATCTTATTTTATTACCTTCTAATTAAATCCTGGGATGTTAGAAAATTTGGTCAAGGAAGAAAGATAGGTGCATTCCATCAAAAACTCTTTGATTAGTCACAGTTTGTTTGAAATGAGCCCGAATAAAATCAGATGTCTACCTTATTACATGAATAACGATTCAAGTTAGGCTAACTTGAATCACTAAATGCAACCAAAGCCTTTCCCAACATAAGCTAAGCATGTTAATTAGCACTTAAACATGTTTAATTTAAAAAATTATGAGGCAAAAATCATAAATAAAATTGTTTTTTATTTTTTAATTATTAAAACTATTTTATATGTTACACATGACCAAAAAGTTTAAATATTTGCCAAAAAAATTTTCAATCATTGAAAGCAAGAAAATTAAAATTTGGTAAAAGTCAAGTAAAACTTGCTGATTAAAGTTGTTCAAGGGCTAAACTAGGACACTTGGTTTAATAGGCAATTTAGGCTTGGCATGATATTCTTCAATTCAAGCAGTTTAACCTGATTAAATTAATGTTCAATTAATAAAAATATTTTTGTTTAAATTTAATTATAAATATTAACGTAAAATATTTTTTATTATCTTTCAAAGAATGAAAAGAGCTTATGAGCTAGATCGAACCATGTTTAAGTAAAAGACTGAAAAAAATTTTGAGTCATGAACCTAACTCATAAAATTTCTAACAACATCCACTTAAGCAAGTCATATGTAATGTGTTAATTCATCTTATATTTTACATAGTTGGTCATTATGATTCAATTTGGAACTAAATTCTACACTACATATATATATCTATACTACATATATATAAGCGTGAATATTATGCATTTTAAAGAGGTTGGCATACATAATAATTATGGATTGATTTGATATTTGTATTTGACCTGCTAGAAAAAATTATTTGTTTATCTTCTCTACTACCTAATATTTTTAATTGTTAGGACATAAGAGATATTTCTTTCAAAGCTTGAAATTCTTTTGTCTTTTCTTTTTATTTTGTTTGGTGGGGGTTAAAACATCTTTTGCATTAAATTAAAAAAAAAATCTATAACATATGATTTTTGAGTCCTTTTGAAATTATAGAAGTATTCTTTAAATTTTTTTGTTATTTTGGTTATGTTGTTGAAAGGCTTTTAGTTTCTTGCCGGTTGCATGTGATTTTAAGAATATGTTTAATTTTATTTTAGTATTTTAATAGTTGATAGATTGATGACATTGTCTAACAAGGTTTAGTGAGAAAATTTAAAGAAAAAAGGACAAAGCATGGGAAAAGTTATGTTTTTCATAGATTGGCAGATTCGTGGAGCAAACAAACAAGAGATACAAAGCCAAAAATAATTTTCTTTCTTTTTTCTCATCATCAATTTTTCTAGGTTTTTTTCTTCTTTTTTCTTTTTGACTCAATAAGTTTTCAGTAATCTAAATAGGTAGTTTAATAGTGATAGCAGTGGCGGAGGTGGCAATGATAGCATCTTGCGTCGATGATATCTTTTCCACAATTACGATTAACAATGTTACAATGTTGTTTCAGAGAATAGATAATACTTGTTGAAATGCAATTAATATATTTTATTTTTCAAAAATATTAACCAACAAATTTTCTTACTTATTGTCAATATTTTATTACATATGCATTTTTATTTGCACACATACTCTATTGTCATTGTAGACACCTCATTTTGACCAAGCCAGTTTCTGGCATCCTAGGACTTAAGTGAAAGATGATAAAATAAGAACATAAAAACAAAAACTGGGGACGACTGCTGGGTGCCATGTCGCCAAGTGAAAAAATTTTTTTAGGAAGGTTTAAAACGCCTATAGGTCGTATTGAAGAAAAATGTAAAATAAGGCATCAAAGGCTATTTTTTTCATGGTGTCACCAGAGTCATTTAGATGAGTACATGAATCAATTTCCCACTATTTGTGACCAAGTTGAGGAAAATCGAGAAGCTGTAGATACATGTAAGTTTTATTGGTGCACAAGTACTGATACGAGGCTTTACGGCTTCAAAAAACTTTAATTTTCACATGTAGTATTGATACAAGAGGGTTTGGTATCGATGCCTAGCATTTTTTTATCGACATAAACCTTGACAGTAGCTAAAGTTGTGATTTTTGGCAAAATGTATCAATACACAAGCACAAGTATCTATACAAATCCATGGAGTACCACTACAGGCCTCTAAGTTTCAAGACTGGAAACATCTTTTGCTCTTAGTGTTGAAACACAGTTCATTGTATCGATACTCATGGGTAAAAATTACCTTCTATATCAATACATAATGTTTTGTATCGATACAAAAGGACATATTTGCCTAATTTAAGCCATTTTTTAGCCACTACACCACTAATTCAGTCTGATTCAAAGATGTTTCTTGCATAAAAAATCATGAAAATTCATACCAGGCATCATCTTTGGGCTTGCGATTAATTTAAATAAAATTTTGAGGTCTAAATAGCCAATGACAAAGGACATTTCATTACATTAAGCAATTTGTCAAAGGGTAAAGATGAACTTACCTAATGCTCAGTTGTATAAAGTAGTCTAGATCTACTATTTTTGCTGAGCAAACCAATGGGTTTGCATGGCAGCTAAGCACTGTACCTGACCTCTGCATGAGTTATATGCACGAAACCCTAAAATGCCTTTGCCTTTTTATCTTTTGTCTTCATAGCCACATAGATATATAAGCCAACCTTAGACTCAGCTGAAGGACTACCAATAAGAAAAAGAGATTCCTAGTAGAAAAACTCCCACTTCTAATTATTCTTTCAATATTCCCCACCACTAAAAACTAAGAAACTCCTCTTTATTTTCAGATCCCTTCATAACCATGACCAAAAGTCCTTCCAAAAACCTTCATTTTACTCACAGTTCTTCTTAAAACTCCCCCTTATCCATACCTAACTAAAAAGCCCTTTATTTTCATCATTCTTTTACTGTTCAACCTAAAAAAGGTGAAGTTTAAAATTGCTACTCAGAGAAAAGGTTGAAGCTTAAAACTTTTGGTGGATTTTTCAATGTTTTCATCATCTTAGTGACCTCTCTATGTTACCATGACCCTTCTAAGGTTATCATGTATTATTGCTGCCTTGTTTGTGGTAGTTTTAGAGCATTGATGTTCTCTTGATGCCTTAATGTTGCATGGTAGGCCAAATATCTTATCTTTCATTTTGTCATCAAAACAACCCCTTATTTATGGATTTTCTATCATGTTTCATCTATTTTGACATGCTTAAATATCATCTTAACATGTATATTCATTCATATTCTTGTGTTTTAAGGAGTCTCATGACATAAAAATGTTGTCTTGAAAACATAAAAATGTTGCATTATTGCTGCCTTTAATATGTACATACACTTTATTTGTCATCTTCTTACATTTTTGTCATCTATTTCCATGTTAATATGTCACCTATGTGTTTGCATGTTTAGTCCTTGTTCATCTTAGTGCATGTTATGTTTTGTTTATGTCATTCTTGTCAAGATGCATGCATGTTTGCTAATAATCTAATTTTTAAAAGAAATCCACAAGTTAAGTTCATGCTACCTCTAAAAGATGAAGAATAGCATGGATTTAATGTTTTCATAAAATTGGTCTTCCGATCTAAGGGACAAATCGAACATTTCAGGTTTGGATTTGTGGAAGTAAAATGCAGTTTTCTTGTGTTAAAGTATTAAGCCTTGATCTTGAGTCTAATACCCTTTTTAGGGACATGGTCAACGGGTTGTTTCATCACCCCAAACTACTCCAGGATTATGGAATGAACTTGTTATGCTCGTGTTATTCTTTTAAAACATTATAAATTTTCATCTTTGGGGATTCTTCAACCCCATTGCTTACTAAGAAACTTGAATTTTCTCTTTAGATTTATTCGATATTTCTAATTATTTTAAATCATCAAAAATTTTCATCTTATGGATACCACAACCCCATTACTCTGAAGGGATACTCCAACCTCATTTTTCATTAAAAATATGAATTTGCTCTTTGTTCCTAAATATTCTCCTAACTATATCTTTAGGGATACTTCAAGCCTACATCTCTGAGGGGATACTTCAACCTTACATCTCTGAGGGGATACTCTATCCCCACTTTTACCTCAAAAAAAAATCTAAAATTTTTTCCCCTTTGGATACCTCAGACTGTTTTGATTAAAATCATCTTCGTCCCTCAAACTACCACTAAATTCAGACCTGTCTTTAAATTGTCATTCTGGTTATTCTTCAATAATCAAAGACAATTATGAGATATATTATAATCTCCCCTACTTTTTATGCTCTTTTGTTTGTGATTGTTTGTTTATGATATTATTATATTCTTTGTCATCTTACTAACACGTTTCCTTTTTGTAGTGATTATCGTGCATTCATATTTAAAATTTGTTTTCCCATAAAATTTACAAAGCAATATTTTGCACTAGTATCTCTCCATTGCCTAATACGAAACATCGAAATTTTTGAAATCCAATCTGGACATATTTTTGTAAAAATCCCTATGTTCCTCATATCTCCGGGGTGCATATGTGATCTAATTTTCTTTAAAAACCCGAATCTACAATTTTGCAAAACTTAATGCATCAAAGGGAATTATTTCTAAATAATGACAAAAATGGAACCAATTAAGCCGAGACTGAAGTAAGACATAGTTAGTAGGCACCGATTTTAGGCGTCGTGGGCATGCTAGTCCTTCTTCATGCGTAACTAACTCCTAAACCCAACCGATGAGTCTTTGGACTTTGTAGACCTTGAAATCGATGTTTTGAGTTTCATAACATGAAATAGTGTTTTTAATTGGCATTCGATCCTGCCTAGCCTGAAATGATTAATGCAACTCCAAGTTTATGGCCACTTCATGGTGGCCATCCAAGACCAGTTGGATGTGTGATTTGCCTGATGATTTCTCTCCCCTTCATATTATTAAGCATAATCCAAATCTAGATCATGGGATAACTCAAAAGCTCGACCACAACCAACCATCATTTATTTTTAAGTCAAGCAGGCTATGCCCTTTAGATCGTCTGAAGTTTTAAAGGCAGGCATGTGGTGACAGCTTGGCGACTACACGAAGGACCAACTAGAGAGTTAGGCTTATAACTAGCTATTGCTAACTCAGTTCTTAGTTTTTCGGTCTCCATAATTATTTAGATATAATTCTCTTTTATTTTTTGCTATTAATCTCTATTGTTTATGTTTTATCCTGTGATTGTTAGGAATTATTTGTTCCCGAATAGATGTCAATTTGAATAAATATCGCAATATGGGAGTAAAACAAAAAGGTTTTATTATTTCCTCGACACACATCATGCACTTATATTTGGACTAGATTCCCATCAAACACCATGATGTGGTTAATTGTTCATATGAATAGAAGAGGAATAATTTGAATAGGATCTACTAACATCACTGAAAACATTGTTAAAATACTTTTACAAGAAGGTTTTATCAATAACATAAGGAAACATTAGGAAAACAATAATTTTTTTAAATAACCCTTCGCATAGGCATGGCAAGATCTTTTGGGAGGTAAATTGCCTATGTCTCTCATAAGTACCCCTCCTCATTTGCATAAGGAAATACACCCATCGGATCGAATCTATTTCGCTAAACTAATGATAGGCCTAGGATTAGGGGTGCCATAACTGTCCTTAATGGACGAAGGAGCGATGCGGATACTGAAATAAGCATCAACTGAAACCCATATAGTGAACCCTACAAGCTAAACCATGTCAAACCATACCAGATGCTATTAGAATAACCCGAAGAATAAGATCACTCGAGGAAACATTTCTTACCTTTACTCCTATATACCATGGTTATGTAGGCGATCATGGGTGAACATTGTCACCCGCGTTTGTCATTTTTATTATCATGATCATTCCTTTAGGATATGTCAGTACGTTCATCGGTAAATCCTCTTTAATAAGCATGCAAGGGCAAGTGAATGCCATTACTTGCAATGTCACCTTGAAATAGTTATATCTGATTGAAATTAGCCATCACGTTGCTCGAACGATGGCTTAGCATGCATTTTACATAGATGGTGATGAACGAACATCACCATTTAAATGGTAAATCTTAGTCCTAGCAAAGTATCATGTTACTTTGTGAAAAGGTAATTTTAATGCGAATATATCGGTATACTGCTTGTTTAATACCTCAACATTCACTATTATCATGTCCGCCTATAGGCATCGCATCGCATATTCTCGGGGTAAACTTTATGATACACTTTTGTTGTTATTCCTTCATTTTTTTTATCTTTTGCCTATTATTTTGTATTGGTTATTGGTTACTAACTCATTCTTTTTTGCTTTTTTTTTTTTCACCATGCATCATTTCATCATAATCACGCTATAGGACATTTGGTTAATGGTTCAATGTTCATCACAAGGTGTCTATCACGGAGCAATAGTCCACTTCAGAGCAAAAGCCTTTTGAGGAAGTCTGAGCATGGTTAGAACACTGATAGCATGAAAATAGAAATGTCCTTAAATCGGGGCATGTCTCAATAATGCATGAAAAGATCAAGCTAGGGTACCACCAAAATGATTAGCAAGATCTGAGGATTATATAGACCAATTGGGACAATACCGAAAGAGAATTATTCATTAAGAGATACGGAGATATTTCTTTTTTACTCTAAGTCCATTTGGATGTCGGCTTATTACGAGCAATATCTTAGTTTTGAAGTCTAGCATATTGGTGTTTCACTTTTAATCAGCAAGATTTGGTCCCCACGATTGATGAATACACTAAATTACTCAACATTGAGAGAGCAAAGGTTGATGGAATATACTGCAAGGCTCTAAACCCTCTAACTTTCAAGAAAAGATTAGCTCAAATCCTTGGGGCAATAGAAACTTGGATTGAAAGTCACATCAAGATGAAGGGGAACAGTGAATGCATCTCATGGTCCAGTTTAAAGGAGGTAATGGC
>JBBYHM010111366.1:109226-119395 GCA_038381775.1 Adansonia rubrostipa | reverse complement strand
AAAGGGGCATTAAGGCATCCAAATCCTAAACTACCACAACCATAAGCCACAATAATGCATGATAATCCTAAAAGGGTAATGGAAATATAGAGAGCTCCCTAAAATGATGAAGATGCTAAAAACAAAAAATAAAAGTGATAAAGTGAGAAGTTATACCAATAAAACTTCAGTTCTTGGCCAAATGATTTAAGCAGTAGAAATGGCTTGAATTTTTGTCTTTTCCTTGTTGTTAATAAGTAAGAAAAAGAGAAAAATGATGAGGTTTTGGTTCTGGTATGGATGAGGGTGATTTTTGGAGCGTGTAGTGGATGAAATAAGTGTTTTGGGGCTATTTTTGGGTGGTGGGTGAAGAGTTGCGGGATTCTGGTTTTCTTGGTGTGTGAATGTGTTTTTGGAAGTGTAAATGAGTTGGAATCTAACCTTTTTCTGCTGAGATAGAAGCGATCCATTTATACCAACCTTTTAGAGCCAAATTGGAGGTGTTTTTGGCCATTTCTCAAGGGGGACAAGGTGATGTTAGCATGGTGGCTATAGGGTGGCTGTAGGAAGCAACTTGCTGCCAATGTAATGTGCATAGTGTGGCTGGATTAGATGCTGAAATGCTTTTCCAGCAAATAGGGTGGCTAATGGTGATATTGGTTAACAAGTTAAAGAGTAGGGTGCTCATGTGATGTTGACCCTTTTTTGATCAAATTTAGACTTCAAAAAGATGTTATGATTCATTCAAAAGTCTAAATTCATAATCTGATATGTGTTTTAATCTTTCCTTATGCAAAGAACCAAGTTAAAATCGAGTTTTGGATCAATGGTAGACGAGTCAAAAATGCCCAGACTGTGAAAATGGCCTGCATGTATCGATACATTGCATAATGTATCGATACATTTGGTCCAAAAACATTGTGTGTATCAATACAATGATCAATGTATCGATATTATGAACCATTGTATCGATACTATGAACCACTGTATTGATACATGTTGATATGTATCAATACATTCCTTTACAAAATGTATGTTTTGGTTCTGGCATGGTTTAGTATCGATACATGAGGTCTTGTATCAATACAGAGGCTTATGTATCGATACATCTACATGTTGTATCGATGCAAATAGGGACATTTCAAATTTTTGGTATGCTAGAGCCTTGTATCAATACATGAGAACTATGTATTGATACATTCAAGTAAAATTGTGAATTTCTCATATCTTTTGTCCCTGGATACCTTAGACTACATCATTTGATGCCACATCTTCACATTTACCTTTGATATGATCCCATGGCCTTTTTTACATCCTCAAAATACTTTGCATGTATCCATATCATTGCCACCTCTTACGTCCATGCTCCAGATTGCTAAAAATTAGCCCAAACAGAATAAGGTGTCTACGATAGTAATATATGTTAAGCCATCATTCAAACAATATATTGCTTATTTAAGTTAGACATGAATCTTTTTTGGCCGATATAGAGCATCATAGGTGATAACTTTTGCTTTTCATTAACCACTTATTGTAAAGGTTAGTTATCAATCGAACAACATATTGTTATGCCCAAACATGATAGAATATGTCTATTAAGGCTTGAAACAACAACTACGAGCAACAATATTCAGTTATAATCACATACGTCATTATAGTCCATAGTAATGAAGGTAAAAAGTGTTTCCTCAAATGTCCCTACTTTTCGAGTTATTCTAGTAGCATCTTTGACATGGTTAGGCTTATATGGCTTATTATAAGGTTTAAGTTGATGCCTAAATTAGCATCCAAATCATTTTTCAATTGATAAGGATAGTCAAGGTACATCGATCCTAGGCTCATCGCAAATCTGGCAAAATAAGTTTTATCTGGTGAATGTGTTTCCCTATGCAAATGTAGAGGGTTACTCATGAGAGATATAGGCACTTTACACCCTAGAAGGTTTTAGTATGCCTACATGAAAGGTTTCTTATGACGGTGAATAGCTTACTTCCTCCTAATAATTGGGGCCCTAATCTCACCGTGGAGTTTGGCAAGAATCTAATGCAAATATGAGTGCATGGTGTGTGTCAGGAAACAATCAAACCTTTTTGCTTACCCCTTATTACCATACTTATCAAATCAAAATTTATTTGGGATCAGGACAAACCCTAATGAAACAAGACAAAAATCATGGAAAATTAAACATTAGTAAGCAAAGATGAAAATGGATTATAGGTAAATAATGACCGAAAATCGAGCGACTAAGAAACAAGTAAAACATGGCTAGTTATAGGCCTAACGCTCTAAATTGTCCCTAGAAAAATCGCTAACCTATCACAACATGCCCTTACTCGACACTATGCCTGCCCTAAATCATTCGAATAGTGACATGCATGACTTAAAAAAGGGGGAAGGTAAATTGTATTATTGTGATTGTTGCTTTTAGGTTATCCTTTGATTAGGATTTGAATTAGGTGTGATAAGATGATGGCGAGGGGAGGACATCGAATGAATCCCTCGTCTGACTAATCTTGGATGGCCACCAAGAAGTCGCTAAAGACTTGGAGTCATTATTGATCATTTTAGGTTAGGCATGATTGACTGCCTATTAAAAATGATGTTTCTAGTTATGAAACTCAAAACATTGATTTTAGGGTCTAAAAGGTCCAAAGATTTGTTAGTTGGGTTTAGGAGTTCTTACACATGGGGAAGGATTAGTACCCTTATGATGCCCAAAATTGGTAATCACTAACAATGTCTTGCATTGGTTTTGTTTTTTTTTATTTTATCTTGTCATTATTTTAATAAAATCCCTTTAAATGCATGAATTTTATATGAAAATTATAAACTCGAGTTTTAGGGAAAAATTTAAATCACATAAATGCCCTAGAGATGTAGAGGACGTAAGGATTGTGATAAAAATAATCTTTGGATTTAATTTTGAAAAATGAAATATTCTGGGTCAAGCGTTGGAGATATACCATCATAATGCATTACCTTATAATTTCAAAAACAATATGGAAATATGAATGCACAATGGACACCACAAAAAGGAAACGTGTTAGTAAGATGAAAAAAGGTATAATAATTTTACATAAAAATAAACATATAAAAGCATAAAAAAGGACGGTCTAAATGTATCTTGTAATTATCTTCGATTATTAAGGAATAACTGGAATGATAATTTTCATACGCATTTAGAATCAATGGTCATTTAAGGTATAGAAAAAAGATTTTTTATCAAAAGGCTCATCTAAGAGAGAGAAGATTTTTGCTCTAAGTGAAAAGTAGGGTTGGAGTATCCTCTCAGAAGGTGGGGCTAGGGTATCTTCAATGGCAAAGATTTTTAATGTTTTTACAATGAGGTTTTGGTCAAAAGGCTCGTTGATGTCCAAGAGAGAAAATTTAAGTTTTTGAATGAAAAGCAGGGTAAAAGTATCCCCTTAGAAAGGCAGAGTTGGAGTATCCCCTATGATAAAGGTTTTTGAAATTTTTGAAAAATGAAATATTTAGTAATGATAGGTATTTTAAAATTAAAGTCAATGATTCAAGTGAAAGATAAAATCAATTTTTGTTTGGCTTTGATTTCTATCTCATGGGCCCCATTTGTAACACTCAACTTCATGGCGAGTTAATTAGATACATTTTAAGACATTAAAACTTCTTGAAAAGGTGGTTTAAAAAGTTAGTTTAATTTTCCTAAGTTTAAAAACAAGGGAAAACATCAAGCTAGTACCTTTCTTGAATTTATTGTGGGCAAACAGAGAGATTCCAGGGGTTAAGCGAGGGACCAATAGAAAGGTATTTGATGAAGTTTAATGTAAAAATATTCCAAAAATCTCAAAAGATCACTTTCCAGGTTAAAATAATTTTTGAAGTTGGGTCTAATGCAACGTTCATAGCACATGTAGGGGAAAAGGTGTAGCAAAATTTGAAAAATCATTCCTACCTCGTACAGAATCATTAAATCATAAATGATAACTTTTCAAAAATGAAATTTCATGAAATTTTTAGGAAAAATATTTTAAAATTTTATGAAAATCATTTGGTGGGTTGAAATGGCTCAAACATAATGTGAGTTGCTAATTCCAAGTGTTTTAGATAGCCTTAATTTTAAAAACTAGTAACCTCTTCATCCGAAGTGATTGCAAGGCAAACAAGATATCCTTGGAAAGGTAATTCGATTCCCATTCATGGCAGAATATCAAAAAATTGTAGACAAATGTTTTAGAGCTCAAAAATGTTTTTTTTTCAAGTTGGGATTATAATGCTGCTAGGGTAAAAATAAGGGTTTTTTTTTTTTGCTTTTTGTGAGTTTTTGGGACTAAACTCGAGCGATGTGTTGGTATATGCCTTAGAGCCAATCAGGTTAGAAAAGGCATTTATAAGTAAATAATGTAGACTAATCATTTATGTTTATGATTCAAGGTTTTCCATCATGTTAATGGCATGATTGATAATCATGCAAACATTAATTAGATGAAGCCCATGAAACACAATGACCTTACAAAGTTAATAATAAGTTACAATGATGAGATTCTTATGCATCAAAGCTATTTCTAAAAGATGTTCTTTGTCATCATATTGTCAAGATAGGGCTTTGACAATGCACAAAGACTAGCATATGGTAAGCCTACATGCATGTGATACATGTAATGTTTTGATCTTATAGAAGTTAAAGTATAAAGATACTTGGTGTTAACGTATGGGTACTTGTTTTGTGAAAATAAATTCATTGAACATGGCTTGTATAAGAACTTTATTTGGTATGAGTCACTAAAGTGTCAATGAAATATGTTTTCATCTGCCACTCTTGTATATTAGTCCTCAGACTTGTGATTCCAAGTCATCCTGTATGAGGAGTTTCAAGCTTTGATTCCACCATAAATGGGTCCACAATAGACGGATGCTTATGGTAAGGGGGTTTTGGGTATGGCATGAATTGTACAAAGATGGATAAGTGATCCAGAGAGGATTCAGCACTCTGAGTGACATTGGGGACAGATTCACATATTCTTGGTTTTAGTTAACTTGATAAAGTCATTGGCCAACTTATGATGAATTTAGGAGAAATTGTTTCTCTAAATTCATCAAGTTAACTGAAAGTTGCAGGAACTAATATGGATTGAAAAATGAGTAGACACTACAGCATGGTCATATTCTTTTTAGAATATCTAGTGAAAGGACCAAAGTGCACTGAGAAGCTAGTTATTAAAAGGTTTCTTGAAGAGGTCTTATTGACTTTTCCTGCATATCAAGTGGCCACAATGCCTTGCAAAAGACCAATCTTGGTCTATAAATATAAATACACTTAGTTGGGTAATCATATTTATTGCCATTATGATGAAAGCCTAATGCGTCACATACAATAAGTTGATGTATTGGATTAAAATCGAGATTTAATTAAGTACAACTTAATTAAATAAAAGGTATAATAAGGAAGAATTAATTGAATTAGTTAAATTAAGAGTAATTTAATACATAAATTTGATTTATAAAATCTAAGAGATATCTTAATATGGCAATAAAGATAAGAATGTCTTGTCAAGATAATATATATTGTAGACATGGTTTAAGGATTTTATTAAATAAAGCCAAATAATTGTATTTGGAAAATTAAATATTTATTTGATAATTATTTAATATTATTTGTATGAAGTAAAATTGTTTTACTTGGGTTAAAAAATTTAATTATGAATTAAATTATATAACATGTAAATTAAGAGGTAAGGCCAAAAGCCTAATTATTAAGTTAAGAGAGTTTACTTACGAACTACTCCAAGTTGGGCTTGGCACATGGAATAGCCATCCTTGTTATGCTATTGGGCTAAAATATTAGTAAGTTACTATTAGGGCCCAATCTTGGAGAAGCTAATTAAAATAGTTTTAATTGGGCTTCAAGAAACACTTTAAAGTGGGGCTACCTTTTGGGTATGTTAGTATTGGGCTCAGAGCCTAACTTAGCCCAGAGAGTATTTAAATACAATACTAAGGCTTTTTGGCTAATAAGCAATATTAGAAAAGCCTTAGGCACCAATTTGACTTCTTTAAGAGGGTTTGGTGCAACCTTTTTTTCCTTAAGCTTTATTTTCATTTTCATAGATTTTCTGAGTGTTCTTGAATAGTTATTGACTCAAGGAAATTAAAAAATATAGTTTTCTATCATTGAGAGATTACATATTCATAAAAGTTGTGAAATTGATCAGATCTCAAAACTCCTATTTCCCTAAGCCTGATTGTCTAGATCTATATTCTAGGCAATCAGAAAGGGTTTTTGATCATAACGAAGATGGAAAATCAATTTTTTATCCTCAAGGAATTAATCAAAATCATAAATTAGGATTTTTAGATTCGTTTGCCTACATCTACAAAAAAAAAACTACTTCCCCGCAAAGCTATTTTTCTCCCTTTTAATGCAATAAGCATGGAAATTATTCCTAAGTCACTTCAATCTAAACTTGTTCACTGTATATCTTTTGATTAAGGCTTGAGAAGCCTTCTAGCTAGCATCGAAGAATCACTAAACCTTATCGAGGCTCCAATAGGCATCTATGTGGATCAATGTTAGAACGAGACACCTATGCTGCTTTTAGCTTCAGAAGAGTACGTAGTAATTAATCCACATTATGTGTTTATGCGGATTAGCATGCCTAGAGTAGCCAGTCTCTAGGAAGGTATGATTTCTAAAAGATTTGTGTTTTAAAATTTATATATAATCACATGTACATCTATTCCTAAGATCCTGAGGAAATCTAAGTGTTTTTTTGTTTAATTCTGCTACATATGTTTAATTCTTATTAAATTTTTATGCCTAGTCGATATGCATAAGTCCTAATTTTTCCTTTCATTATGGACATCTAAACGTTTATGACAAAAAGGAATAGGTGACATGGGCTTCACGAGCTAATTTACACAATCTTGGAGTAGTTTGAGATAATGAAATATCTCGTTGACCATGTCACCTACAAAGGTATTAAACTCAAGATCAAGGCATAAGCTCTTTAAAACAAGTAAAAAGGCTATTTCATTGTGTAAATTAGAGTTTTTAACGGTGAATTAAAACATAGAAAGCTTGATTTATCCTTAATATTGGAAGACCAATTTAGTGAAACACATTAAACCCATATTCTTCATTTATTGGAAGTAACATAGATTTAACTTAGGGGTTTTTTCGAACAGAGGTTTTTTTAGCAAACAAACACAAAAAAAAGTAGCAAGAAACCATTTTTAATCATTTAAAGCATGTAAACATGCATCGATGACAAACATATGCTGGAGCAATAGAAAAGCAACATTTTTATAACATAAAACATACTAAATATGCATAAAATGCCAGGAAATGCATGAATTAATAAGAGAATGCTAATGTTAACATAAAAAAGGGTATAAACATGTGAGAAAATGTGTCCATGATCTAGAGAAAATGGAGAGGAACTTTTATAACCTTAAAGACATGATTTTTATGCCATCAAGCCCACACCAATCATTATCAAGCTCAAGGGAACATGAAAACATCTTAAGATAACAATGCATCATGAAGTTTTATGCATGAATGGTGATAGAGAATGACAAAAATCAATAAAACAATTGCTATTCTGAGATGAGCATAGAAAAGTATGATATTTAAGCATCCAAGCAACATCCAAGCATTGTAATCACAAAATATCATCAAAATAAGCTCAAATATGCATGTTTTCTATGAAAGTCATAGTTTTTATAAGGGTTGATTAACTAAGATGGAAGAAGATATATGCATATGCAAAGAAATGAAGAGGAAAGTGTAGAAAGTATACCAATAAAGCTTGTGGAACTCTTTTTTCCTTCACTACTCAAAGTTATAATTTTTAGGCTTTTATGATTTTTCTGAGTTTCTAGTTTTTTGCTTACTTTTCCTTCATTAACATGCTATAGATGAGTAAGAAGGAGTAACAAAAATAAGTTTTTGATGATGTTACAAATGAAAGGGATTTTAATGATGAAAAAAATAGGAAATAAAGGTTTTGGAGAAGTTTTGGAGGGATGTTGGAAGAGCTACGAAAATAGAGGGTTGTTTTGAACAATATGGTCTATGTGTGTTGTATGCCAAGCCAAAGTTGGCTTTTTTATATGAAAATGCTCAGCCAAGATTTTTAAAGCCAGAACATGGGCATTTTTTAGTTTTAGCCATGTATTACATGATAGCTTTGGGTACTATACCTAGCTAGTTGGATTTTCATTGGTTGCAGTATGCAAGCTAGTGGAGTAAAGGGGTTGAACCAACTTATTAATGGGAAAAAGGCTAATATGTCCCTAGAAAGCTACGCATTTCATTAAAATTTCCCATTTTTTACTCATTTTGGGTGTCAGAAATTCATTTGATCCAATCTTAAGTCCAATAATAAGGCCTGGTATGGATTTGAATATTTTTGGTGCAAAACACATGGCTAAATCAGAATTTCAACCTAAGAATGCAAGAGCTAGAAAAAGCCATGAACTAGGGAATTTTGCCTAAATGTATCAATACATCAGGGCAAAAACCTAGAATGTATCAATAGAATGAATGCTATATCGATACATTTCCAGAATGTATTGATATGATGACTTATATATCGATACATTTTTTCCAAAAATCAAATTTTAGCTACTGCCAAGCCTTACATTAATACATTTGACTGATGTACTGATACGTTAAGCAAATGTACCAATATAACCCCTATTTGTATCGATACAACTTGTGAAATTTTGAATTTTGATAATGTTGAGGCCCTATATTGATACATTAATTGTATATATCTATAAATTCATGCAAAAATGTAAATTTTATAGACCTTTAACTCTTTGAAGCTCTTATCTAGGCCAATAATTATAGGGAATAGATCCATGCTCATTCGAATAACCCTAATGGCATCCTAAACAATGACCTCTGATACCTTGATGTTGCCCCAAACAAAATGGGATATCTATAACTCGAAATGGTGAATCCTTTCTGGGTCACTGATTCATATATGATGTGTAAGATATCTTAGGGTAAGTTATTAGTTTATAAAAATTTATAAAATAATTTTTAAGCAAGGTAGTAGAAACAAATCAAACAAACTAATATGAGACTCCCTAAACAGGATCATCTCGCATGATCTTGACTAATCATTAAGATCAAGAAACCTAAATAACTATTCCAGATTCTAGCATATCTCAACCTTAAGAAGTTTTTCAACAATTCCATGATCCAAAACACATACATCAAACTTGGTTGTCGTAACCCAAAACTATCCAAGTGTTTAACCTGTTATAATTATCCACAGAAGTGACCAAAAAACCCTTAATAAGGAAGGGTCATTTTTGCCAAAAGTTGTGTTAGCAGCTTAGATTTCAATAAATCTTCTGTTACACTTAGAAAAACCTTATTCCATAATCAAAAAACAAAGAAGAAAATTATTTTTCTTTGAAAAAACTAAGATTGTGCTAACTCCTGCAAATATTCAAAGGAAATTGCAAATCAAGGTTTTATAAGCTTCTTGGCCAAATTTTGGAGGCTCCTTTTAGCCATGAGGATAACAATCATAGGTTTATATAGTCTAGGGTTTAAAATTTTAGTTTTTGAGAAATTATGATTTTGCCGATAGCCTATGTGAACTCATTCAAGTTAGGCCCAAGTAACCATTACTTGTATTAGACATATAAGCTTAGTCTCAATTTAATTTCTACTAATCACCCCTATCATATTGGCAACAAATATCAAAGAGCCTAATGAAAAATATTTTATTTATAAACCAAGGTTGGCATCTAACAATGCATCATGCACATTCATTGTGTAGGAAGTGTCAATATGGTTTTGAAAAGCCCTTTTAGTGTTCAGTATTTCAATGTAATAAATATATTTTCATCATATATCCGAAATTAACAAGAGCATGGTTCAGTGTCTACTCAGAGCCGATTCCATAATATGTAACCTTTCTTTGTTAACTCTATAATCAATATTGCCTTGGCCGAGGACTTTGATTCCATAGTATCCAAATACATGTTTAGATTTGTAATTAGACCCTGGTTCCTTAGCTTGCACTTAGCTCCATTCTTATCACAATAAAATTGTACTAGATCAATAATGCTTAGAACCATACCAAGTTCGATGATAAACTTTTTTATCCAAACTGCTTCCTTCATGGCCTTACACATGGAGATGTATTGGGCTTCAATTATTGAGTCTGTAGTTGTAGCCTATATAATACTTT
>JBBYHM010111366.1:0-109126 GCA_038381775.1 Adansonia rubrostipa | reverse complement strand
TTCCTTCATGGCCTTACACATGGAGATGTATTGGGCTTCAATTATTGAGTCTGTAGTTGTAGCCTATATAATACTTTTTCAAATGATTGCAACACCTTAAAGGTAAATACAAAATCACTTTATTATTTACTATAATCCTAATCAAATTTGAAGCTAGCACCACTATAATCCTTTACACAGAGTTCAACCTGTCCATATACCATAAAGATATCCTTGCTCTTACACAAGTATTTAAGAACATCTTTCATAGTAATTTAGTGACTTTCACAAGGATCGCTTGGTATCTGCTCATGATACTTAGAGCATACGATACATCTGGTTTCGTACATAGCATAGCATGAATTATTGATCCAACAGCTAACACATATGGGATCTTATCATCAGCTATTTTATGACATATATCTTTGAGTAATACATGCCATGTACCATAAATAAGTTTTTTTTCTTAAAGTTTTTCATGCTAAACCTCTTTAACACCTTATTTATGTAAGTGGATTAGGATAATCCAAGCAATCTTTTCAATCTATCTCTGTAGATCTTACTTCTCAAAATGTATGTTGCTTTTTTCGAATCCTTTATGGAGAATTGGTTAGACAGCCAGACCCTACTGGCCTATAGCATTGGTCTGTCATTCCTATAAGCAATAAGTCATCAACATATAGCATTAAGAAAACAATAGCTTACCCATTCATCTTTTTATAGACATATGGATCACCAAGATTCATTATGAAGCCAATTTCTTGCATTGCTTCATCAAATCTCATATTCCATCTCCGTGAAGCTTGTTTTAGCTTGCATATGGATTTTCTTAATTAACATACTTATTTGGATTTGACTTAGATGTAAAACCATCAACTTATGTCACTTACACTTCCTCTTGTAAATTCCCATTAAAGAATGTAGTTTTTACATCTATTTGCCATATCTTCTAATCATGAAATGCATCTATAGCAAGCATAATCTAAATAGATTTTACCATGGCAACTAGTAAAAAGGTTTTTTCATAATTAATGCCTTTTACTTGATTATAATCTTTTGCTACCAATCTAGCCTTATACATCTCTATGTTACCATCAATGTTAGTCTTTCTTTCTCTTGGAGACCCACTTGCACCCTATAGGTTTTATCCCTTCATGTCGATCAACCAGAGTCTATACTTGGTTGACTTCCATGGCATCCATATTGGATCTCATAGCATCAAGCCATTTATAGGAATTAATGTCAGACATTTCAAAATGGGTAGGTTTAATATCATAAGGCAAGCTTCCTTAGTTTATAAGAAATCCATGTCTTTATGGAGCTTGCTTGATCCTACCAGATTGACAGAGTAGTTATATCCTTAAAGCTTCAGTTGAACATTTGATGCTTCAATTGTTGGTTTTGTTTCCATTAGAATTCTTATTTAGTGTTCTTGAACTTCTTTAAGATCAATTTTACTTCTACCGGACCCTTCAAGTAGAAACTCTTTCTTTATAAAAAGTCCATGTTTTAAGACAAATAGCTTTTGCTTATTGGGATTATAAAATTAGTGTCCAACAGTTTCTTTAGGATGCCCCACAAACTTACATTTGATTGATCTCACTCCAAGCTAATTAGTTACTGCATGCTTCATGTAATTATGCATCCCTAAATCCTTGTGTATGACAAATTTAGTTTTTTACCTTTTCCATACCTCATATGGTGTCTTATCAATAGATTAGAAGATGAGCAATAGTTTTTGAGGCATATCCCTATAAAGATATCGGAAGGTCATCTTTAACATTATGGAATGAACCATATCTATCAAGGTTTGGTTTTTCCCTTTAGACACTCCATTGTGTTGCAGAGTTTTGGGTGGAGTCCATTATGATAGAATCCTATTCTTAATCAAATGATCCAAGAAATCTTGAAGTATTCTCTTCTTGATTGGATTTAAGAGCTAGAATACACCTGCCACTTTGTTTCTCTATGTAGCCCTATACTCTCTTAAAAGCTTCAGACTTGTACCTTTTTAAGTACATATGCCCATACCTAGAGTAATTATTGGTAAAGGTAATGAAGTAAGAATACCTATTTCTAGCAATTGTATTTATTGGTCCACATACATCTAAATGTACTAGACTTAAAAAATCCATAACTCTATGACTTTTACTAGTAAAGGATGACTTGGTCATTTTACCAAGGAGACAACATTCATAAGGCTGATGCATTGACTATATCAACTAGGATGATTGAACAACTATTGCTTTTCATCCTAAATTTGAAATCATCATTAATAGTGGGGTATGAAGCTAAAATTATGTTTTTAGACAATCTAGGAACACAGACATTCATTTAGTTCCATGGTCATGCCTATAGGCAATGATAAGGTATAGGTTTTGATGGCAGTGGCCTCAACTTTTAATTCATTGCCCATTCTCAGAATTACCTCATTAGAGTTTAATTTTCTACTAATCTTTAACAGGCCACCTATATTATTATATAAGTGTGGTCCATATTCTAAGTCCATTATCCAAGAGGTAGTATTAATAGTAGAATAGTTCAACTCAATCATGTTAATGTGAAAGTCAACATCCTTCCTTTTGTTAAGAACTTTTCTCAATTTAACATACCAGTCCAAAAACTTTAAGCTTATGGCATCTAATACGCCTCACAACGCAATTAATATAAATACCATTATCAACAACCTAGTATAAAATGAGTATTGGTTAGTTATTCATGTGTTAAACCAATAATGACAAGGTATTGAATCTTTACTGGTCTTCCCACTAATTTTACGATATAATATCCCTCACTATTATTTAGAAATCTCTGTAAGGTATTTCTAAAGAGCCGAGATCCCTTTCAACATGTTGCATCCTTGAGCGACTCAGCAAATTACAACAAGCCTAGTTGGGAAGGTAACATAACTTACCAATTGCATCTCTATGCAAATCCTGGATAAGTTAAGTGGCAACTCTTTGCCTTAATGCATTGCATATGTTTCACCTAACAATTGCCTCTAGCATCATATGGTTAAGTGTAGCATATTCGAACCATACAGCATCAGTTGATTGTACCAACCATGTTAACTTTTAGCATTCTTTTAATTTAAGTTTAATTTACTACTAATTTAATCTGATCATATTAGATTTTAAATCTCAAGATAATTAAAATTTGAAGAGTCCCACTCCAAGTAGGATAGTGGTGGTGCAAAATTTATAGAAATCCTATTCCAACTAGGACTCTATCCTATGCATGGCTATCTTAGCAATCCTACTCCAATTCAAATACTATTGTCTTCATCCTACTAAACCTCTAAAAATACACAAATTTACAGCAACTTTTTGTTAGCATTGCTCCCACACCAAGATCCAAGAAAGAAGATAAGATGGCTTAAGCTTTAAGCACATATAATGTGACCATTTTAGCCCAAAATCAAAATGTTTTCAACTCTAATTTTAACCTGACTTTTCTAACAAGTATTATGAACTTTTCACAGCACATTGAAGGTTGAAAAACAAGGAAAAATTTGCAGCAATGGCTGTCTAAAAACTCAGCCACATCAAAACACTAAATTAGAGCTAACCTAGCATTAGTTAACACCAAATTGTCAACTAGTGACTCTAATATCAATTGAATTAATAAAATCATATTGTAACTAATTAAAATTGAATAATAAACTTGAGTGAAATTGCTAGACATTTTAAATAAAAAGAATTTTTTTTAATTTTTAAATTCAAGAACATATCAAGATAGCATCAAAATAATAAATTGTTTAATCAAAATAATCAAAATACAAGATTAATCAAATCAAAGCAAGAAGGCTCTTATACCACTTGTAGGATGTCTTAAGGCAATAAGAAATTAAATTGCAAAAATTTATAAAATAATTTATAAACATGGCAGCAAAAATAAATCAAACAAACTAATCTGAGACTTTTTAAATAAGATCTTCTTGCATGTTAATCTTTAAGATCAAGAAACCTAAAGAACTATAAAGATTCCAGAATACCTCAACCTTGAGAAGTTTTTTAGCAATTCCATGATCTAAGAACATATACACCGAGCTGTCATAAACCAAAGTTGTGAAAGTGTCTAGCCTCTAACAGTTATCCACATATGTAACCTAGAGACCTTAAATAAGGAAAAGACTTTGTTGTTAAGAGTCATGCTAGCAGCTTAGATTTCAATAAATTCTTCCCTTGCACTTAGTAGACCTTAATTTCATAGTTAAAGAACAAAGAAGAAAACTATTTTTCTCTTAAAAAACTAAGATTATACCAACTCCCTTATAATTTTTGAAGAGATAACAAATTAAGGTTTTCTAAGCTGTGTAGCTGAATTTTGGAGCCCTTTCTTAGCCATAAGGGATAATAATCATGGGTTTGTACAGTCTAGGGTTTAAAATTTTAATTGTGCAAAAATTATAATTTTGCTCTTGGCCCATGTGAACTCATTCAAGTTGGGCCTAAGTAATAATTTCTATTGATCACCATTATGTGTTTGACCTATAAGGCCCCTATTATATTAGCAATAAATATAAAATAGCCCAATAAAGAATATTTCATATTTATAAACAAAGATTGCCATCTAGCTATGCACCATGGCCACTCAATATGCAGGGAATATTAATAGGGTTTTGACAAGCTTTAGTGTTTAGTATTTCAATGTAATAAATATCCTTTCATAATATATCCCAAAATTAGCAAGAACATGGTTTAATTTCTCCTTTTAGCCTAGTCCATACTAGTATGTAACTCCTATGTGTTAACTCTATAATTAATATTGCCTCAGCCAAGGACTATGAGTTAACATGGGCCAAGTACATGTAAGATATGTCCCCATATATCACTTGGGGTGATGAATCCTCTCTAGACCACTCATTCACCTATATATGATTCATCCCATACCTAAAGCCACCCTGCCATAAGCATCCATTATTGTGATCTTGTTCATGATGGAATTAAAGCATGATGCTTCTTATATAAAATGACTCATAAGTGTAAAGATCACTTACACTATTAAGACATGAGAGTATTTTCATAGACACTTGAGTGAAATACCAAATGGAACTCTCATAGCAGGTCATGTTTAGTGAACTTGTTACCATAATAAGCACTCATATGATTTCCCTAAGTACCTCTATACTTTAACTTATGAGATCAGTTACATGAAATACATGCATGAAGGCTTACATATGCCAGTCTTTTTGCTTTTTCAATGCCTTATCTTGACAATATAATGCCAATGAACATTTTTAGAAAGATAGTTTTGATGAATAAGGATCTCATAATTATAACTCTTTACAATTCTCTTCTAAGGCCAATGTGTTTCATGGGCTTTTTCTACATAAGATATTTGTAATAATTATACAATTTCAATTTATGGATAAAGAAATATATTTACAAAATTAATTAAATATAATGTTTGATTTCATGAAATCAGTAAGTCCTAATGCCTTACAAGCCACATGATTCGTTTGCAAGGCTTACATTAACGCTATATGATTCATTTTATACCCAAAAACACCCTACAATAAGCATCCATCTATTGTGGACCCGTTTATGATGGAATCAAAGTATAACTCTCTTCATATGAGATGATCTGGTATCACAAGTCAAAAGACTATTATACATGACTAGCACATAAAAACATATACCATAGACACTTGAGTGATTTATACTAAATAGAGTTTTCAATTGAGCCTTGTCCAGTGAACTGTTTTCCATAAAACAAGCACCCATATGCTATCCCCAAGTATCTCATATACTTTAACCTCTATAAGATCAAATGGTTGCATGCATCCAATGCATAGAGGCTTAGCATATACTAGTCTTTGTGCATTGTCAATGCCCCGTTTTGACAAAAACAGCTTTGATGCATAAATATCTTATCAGCATAACTTATTACTATCTTTGCAAGGTTATTATATTTCAAGGGTTTATCCAGTTAGCATTTGCTTGAATGTCAATTATTCCTCTAATTTGAAGGAAAACCTATGTTGCTTTAGGCATTGTAATATGTATGATGTAATTTAACCATGTATTCCATGTCATAATCTGATTGGTTCAAAGGCATATACCAACACATTTAATTACTTAAATGCAAACAAAAAAAAATTTCACCCATATATACATCATTATATAAAACGAATCTTCGTTATTAAATTAGTAATAGAAATATTTACACTTAAAATTCAACTAGCCATTTATTTGACTACATTCATTCTTAACTTTATCACTTTCATCATTCACTCTAAATATTTGTTATTCCATTATTCACTTTCACCACTTCAAAGTTATTATAGTAATAAACTTATTATCAACTTTCACTCAATTTTCTATCATTCTTTGGCCTTTATTGCTCAAAGGTTTTTTGTCTTTACAATAACAATAACAACAACAACAATAATAATGATAATAATAATATTACTATTAAACTTTTTTCGTGTTTTAAGAAGGTTTGCGTATCATGCTTCCTCTTTGCATTTTTAGGGTTTTAAGTTCATCTAACTGCACTCGACTGTAAGTTGATGTTTCTTACAATATTTAATTATCATGTAATCTTTGTAAATTTAGATTTAGGTTAAGATTAGAATTTATAAGAATCTAAAAAGTAAAGAGACTTGGCACTAAGAAGGAATGTTAAGGAGACCATCATTAAGATATCCAAAGACTTTGTATGATATCCTAAGAATATGACCAACTAGCTTCTTAATGGCTCAAGCAATCTAGATCAAAAAAATTCCACAACCATTTTGGTTGATTGTATGTGATAGATTTATTTTGAATTATAAACATGTATGGTGTATTATTAATTAAATAAATGTTATCCATGGCAATCAAAAAGATAAAGCAATGAAACTTGAATTAAATGAAAAAAAATCCTTTATAAAATATTAAGTTACATGCTATACATGATAAAGTTGCCTTCCAACTTTTTAATAAGATACTTAAGTTCCAATTGTATAAGGCTTGTTAAGTCACTTAAAACTATTTTAGTTATGAAAGGTGGGTCTTACTCAACTAGTACTAATCTAGGAGTTACACAAAGATATAATTAGTGAACTGACTTAGCTAGTCAAATAGTTTTTATATGGTTGTTAAGTCATTCAAGGTCAATGGGGAATGAAAAGGAGTCTTAGCTACTTAAAATATTTTAAGTGTTAGATTTCTCGAAAAGTAGTTAAAGGCTATCACTTTGTTAAAATACTAAGGAAAATCGTTAAATTGTAAATCTTGATATTAATTATTGAAATTGCAATTATTTACTACAAATATTTTGGTTCATATCAGATAAAAACATAATATAACTAATAAATTGTTGCCTAAAAGCACACATGATGCTAATAAGTTGAATAGGCCAAACTTTAATTAACTGGTCCCATAGTATTAAGATTATCTTAATAAATGTTAAAATGCCTATCCAATAGAAGCTAACTGACTCAGTGGGAACTATCAAGTTTTTACAGATGACCTTAATAAAGATATATTATGATAATAACCAGTTGTAGCCTGAACAACAAAGGAGCAAATCACTCTGAATGCTTATGACATCATCTAAAACCTTATAGAATTGTTCATATAAGAATAATCACAATAAAAGATTTGACATCTCTAAGAAATTTTTCCAACGAAGGATGCTAGAAGTTAGCCTACTCAAGCCTTAAGTGATAAATTGCATTTTAAGACTTGAATGTAAGAAGTTTTGAGGTAGCAAGTAATTAGATTATAGCTTTTTTTCTAATTAGTTCATAAAGGACATAGCAAAAATATAGCAAAAACCAATCTGACACTCTATAAAGATGATCCTCTTACAAGATCTTGGTTAAATTTTTAGATTAAAAACCTAAAGAACTATTCAAGATTCAAATAGGGCTCAATTACAAGAAACACCAGGCCCAATTGTCATAAACCAAAGCTGCCAAGTGTCCAAACTCTAATGGTGATCCACACAAGTGACTTATAAAACCTTTAAAAAGAAAGAGATTTTGTTGTCGGGAGCTATGCTAGTAGCTTAAATTTTAATAAATCTTCTTTTGGCACAAAAAGATATTGATTCATGAATCAAATGAAGAAGAAAATTGATTTTCCTCATTCCAATAGAGTTGCACAATATCCCAAAATGTTATAAGAAGGATATCACCAACTTCTTTTTGAGGTCCCCTTTATCCATTTTTTAGTGCAATCTTTTTTGTATGCAACGGTAATCATAAGCTTATATAACCTAAGTTTAAAATTTTAATTTTTTAAAAAAATTATAATTTTGCCCTTAGCCTACGTGAACTTATTCAAATTGGTCTAAGTAACCATTACTTGTATTAAACATATAAGCCTAGTTGCAATTTAATTTCTACTAGTCACCTTTATGTGTGTGACCCATTAGGCCTCCATCATATTACCAATAAATATAAAATAGCCTAATCAAGAATATTTTGTATTTAT
The DNA here is from genome assembly GCA_038381775.1 of Adansonia rubrostipa. NCBI lineage: Eukaryota > Viridiplantae > Streptophyta > Magnoliopsida > Malvales > Malvaceae > Adansonia > Adansonia rubrostipa. Next base: position 100,721 of record JBBYHM010111366.1, on the reverse strand, counting down.
AGATCAAGATGGGCATCTAGTAATGTATCATGGCCAACCAACATGCAGGGAGTGTCAACATGGTTTTAACAAGCCCTTCAGTGTTTAATATCTCAATGTAATGAATATCCTTTCATCATATATTCTTAAAATTAGCAAAAGCATGGTTCAATGTCTACTCTTAGCTCATTCTATATTGGTATGCAACCTCTATATGTTAACTCCATAATCAATATTGTTTTGGCCAAGGACTTAAAATAAACATGGGCTAAGTTTATGTGAGATATGTCCCCTCGTATCACTTGGGATGATGAATCCTCTCTAGACCTCTCATTCACCTACCCTAATGTTCATACCATACCCAAAACCACCTTATCATTAGCATCCATCTGTTATGGACCTGTTCATGATGGAATTAAACCATGACACTTCTCATATAAGATGACCTGGTGTTAAAGTCTAAGGATTGCTAAGACTATTGATACATGAGAGTATTTCCATAGACATTTAAGTGAAATACCAAATGGAACTCTCATAGCAATTCATTCATTAAACTTGTTACCATAATAAGCACTCATGTGATGTCCCCAAGTATCTCTATAATTCAACTTATGAGATTAGTTGCATGCATCCGATGCATGGAGGCTTACATATACTATCTTTGTCCATTGTTGAGCCCTATCTTAACAACATGATGACCAGAAATACTTTTAGAAATGTAGCTTTGATGTATAGGGAGCTCATAATTGCAACTCTTTACAATTTTCTTGCAAGGCTAATGTGTTTCATGGGCTTTATCTACATAAGATATTTATAACAATTATGCAATTACACCTTATGGATAAAGAAATACCTTTATAACATAATTAAATATAATGTTTGATTACATGAAATCACTAAATGATAATGCCTTATAGACCACAATGATTGGCTTACAGAGCTTAGACCAACATTGAGTAGCTTATAATAGTCATGGATCATGATCCATGTGTTGACCTTACCCAGTTTTAAAACAAGGCAAAGGCAATGATTAGGATGCCATCAATTTGGAAAAATAGATCACTATAGAGAAATTGTAAGTGAAACAATGATATGATCGAAAGGGAAGAAAACTAAAAAAACTTCAAATTCACATATGCTGGTTAGATTGATTCACTTCTCTTGGTATATGATACCTTGATATTGTACTCAAATATGTGTAAAACATTATACTAACCAAATAAAAAGGATAGTGAAGATAAATCATGATGGATGGTAATCTTATTGATATTGATAAACCTTGGCTTCTTTGTTAATGTCTGTGAAACATTATCATGATTTATTTGCAAACATTCTATGTTTATTTTGAAAAATCATGTGTTAATCTAGAATGTTGCTAGCAATAGATGCCATGCTTTTTTTATTCCTCTTTAAATAAATCATCTATAATAGAATTTTTTATTCATCATGGTCTCTTTATTATCAAAAAAAAACTTGCAATAATGTTTAGAATAATATATGGCCTAGAAACTTAAGGGATTCAAAAATAGATTTTGAATCCAACTTTTTTTAGTTCTACACATGTAAGTGTAAACACTTGATTTTGTCCGAGCCCCTTTTAAAGTAAACTATGCTCAACTTGAGACTTGAAATGGAATACACCCATCTCTCTTTCCTAATCATTTTCTGTCATCCGAGACTTAATTAAAAGGTGATAAAATAAAATAATAAAAATAAAAATGGGAACAACTACTAGGTGCCATGCCAAAAAAATGCCTATGGAATATATTTAAAAAATGCAAAAAAAAAAATCTCATTTTTATGAATTTCATGAAAATGTATCGATACATTTATGAAACATATCAACATATCATCGGGTTTTCATTATTTTAAACTTGCATGTCTATTGATATAAGCCTTGTTGTATCAATACAACACACATTGTATTTATACAATGTGTTTTGTATCAATATAATGTTAAGTTTCTAGGAATTTTGGTTTTAGGAAAGCACTTATTTTAATATAAACACCAATGTATCAATACTGCATGTAATTTGCTTTTTTAATGGCCTTGGATCACTTTATAACCATACAAAAGGTCCCCCAGAAATGTTTTTGCACTGAAACATAGGTATAAGAACACCCACATTGATTAAGCCATTAAAGCTTACATTTAGGATAAATAAGTTTAATGCTCAAATTATACATAGGAACTAAATGGCATCTAGTTTGGTTTTTTTTAACTATTTTAAGTCAAATTTAGATAAAGTTCAATGGGGTGCTATTTTTAATTAAAGTTAGAACCCTTTTCTTACATTGAGCCAAGATATGGCCATATGGAGTTGAGGTTTCCCCTTAAAGCCATGCATCTAAGTTTGTTCACCAAACTCAGTTGAAACTATCCCATATTTAGGAAGATTTCAACCTGTGATCAAATCGCCAAGGGAGTTAGAGGTTTGCTTACAAGTAAGTTTAGATAAGTTGTTAAGAAAGTGGCAAATATGCATTAGGATCATGGTTGATCAGCCAAGGGAAGTTTTAAACCTTTTAAAGCATCCAAAATAAAGGAAAATCTAGATCTCAGCAAAAAAACCAAAAAAAAGGAGAAAAAAAATGAGTTTCTTCAAGTGTGATCCAAAATGGTTTTTCCACTTGTTTTCACTTCATTTTTTTGATCATTTTCCTCTTTTTCTTATGTGAGCTTAAGATACTGAGCCATGCTTAGGTAATGATTTGAGCCAAAGGCGTAAAAGCTAAGTTTATAGCCAAATTTTAAGTTATGATCTTCAAATATTTTCTTTTTGGTTTTCTTTGTTGATTTTTGTTAAAAGGTTCTTAAAACTCAACTTTTCATTTATGAAAAACTTGTTTTCATAGATTTCAAAATAAGTTTGCATAATTTATGGTTGTTTTCACAATGTTGTATTCCTTGTTCTTGCCTTTGTTACTTATTCCATGCCATGCATTTTCCATGTTATGTAGGATTCATTCATTTTAGTTATTTTCATGCATTATAATCATGATTCATATGTCCATGCATTTTCCATGAAAATACTCATGCATGTTAGTGTATTTATGTATGCTCATGTTGATGGGATGTTTTATGTTTAAAATCATGTATCACATGTCCATGGATTTCTCATGAGAATATTATGATTATGACTACACCCCCATGCATAATGAGAAATCCATGTATGTTTATGTTGATGAGGTATTTTTTGAGTAAATATCATGTATGATACCATGCTTTTATGTTTATGGGTGACATAAAATTTTATGGTTGCATTTGAGAGTGTTAGAAATTTTTAGGGAACATTTAGCATTTTTCTCATGATGATTCATGCATATTTGGGATTATTTTGTAACTTTCTTACATTTTAGGGTCATTTATGTCATTTTATATGAGTTAGGGACTTTTATGTAGTTTTAAATATGTCATGGTTATTTAGGTCATTTTCCATGATCTAGGAACTTAAATGCAATTTTGTGAATTTTGATGCCATTTAGGTCATTTTCCATGACTTAGGACTTTTATGTCATTTCATGCATTTTAGGGTTATTTAGGTTATTTTCCATAACTTAGGGACTTTTATATTATTTCATGCATTTTAATGTCATTTTGGTCATTTCCTATGATCTAAGGATTTTAAATGAATTTTGATGTCATTTAGGTTATTTTCCAAGACTTTTATGTCATTTCCTGCACTATAATGTCATTTGGCTCATTTTCCTTGATCTAGGGACATCCATGCAATTTTATAAATGTTAGGATCATTTAGATAATTTTCCTTGATCTAGAGACTTTCATAAAATTTTGCATATTTTAGAGATAATTAAGTCATTTTCCATGACTTAGGAGTAATTACGAAAAATTTCATGCATTTAAATCATTTTTAATCATTTAGCAATTATTCCATAATGTTCATGCATGCTAGGTTTATTTAGATTATTTTCCATGATCAAAGGATCATTTTGCAATATTATTTATGTAGTCATTTTCATGACGTTACTTTTTAATTTAATGTGTTTAATATGTTAATTTAGTATAATATTGTTTAAAAAATCGGAGACAATAACTTCGAGCTAAAAAAGTCCATAAGTATGCTTATGAAAGTCACTTTATCGATTATTTTAAACAGAAGAATACTTTTTTTAAACAAGTAAATCGAAATTTCCAAATTCCCAAAAAATAAAACTTTCATATTCATCTAAGTTCTCTAAAAGGTGTAAAAAATACTTTGATTTTTAAAATTGATTAAAACCTAGTTTACGTTTAATAGAAAAAATAATATCAATTTCAAATAATTTTAAACATGGGAATCATAATTAAGTATTGAAAATTTAAAATTAATTTTAAGTCAAATCTAAGATAACAACTGATTAATAGGTACCATTTTATAGGTGCCATGGAGTGAATATGTCTCACTCTGCGTAATTGACTTCTAAATCCTTTCCATATAAATCTCTATTTAGTATGTAGACTCCATGTCTTTTGGTCATTTTGCAATAGCCATTAAGGGTTAAGTTAGATGAGTAATTTGATTCAACAATTAAGTCTCGTTCTAATACTTGAAAAATAAAATAAAAATTTACCCACTTAAGTTTAACATGTCAGATTCGCATTCAGCATGTTACAACAACTTGACAACTTCGCTAAGGACATTTAAAGAGTCAGGCTTAGAATTAATTGTGTGTTATCCAATATCTTGATTAATTGGCTTCAATCGATATATAATTATAATTCCCTTAATTTTCTTAGTTAAAAATTCATGCATTATTATTACTATTATTTGATTTATTTCTTATTATTTATTTTCATGTTATAATATTTAATTGTCATTTGAGCATTTTTGCATATGGGTAGTATAATAGGATTTTAAAGTTTTTTTTATTCCCCTTACAAGCACTATATACAAGCATATGCATTAGATTCTCCTCTAACATATGGAAGGGGGCATAGGTGATCCAATATTTTAGATGAAGGTAAAGTAGCTTTGCCTTCTGAGATGTTAGTCTCTATCTAGGCCAGTGAAAACCTACCAGGTGTAAATTCCTATGCTTTCTAAGGTATTAGCCTCGCATGGGCATAGAAAATATTCCTATGCAAGTTAAACCCTTTCCGATAAAAACCTGTAATGGGTAAGGATTATGTGCCTTAATTGTCCTTTCTGAACATGAGGAACAATTCGTGAACCTGTTTAGATGGCAAACCAACCTCTATGTCATGAAACGTAGTAGCCAATCTAGGTAAAGCCTTGTCGAATCTTTCCCAGAGTTTTCTCAAAAGTAGGTACACATGGGGAACACTTCTGACCTTTTTTTCCCTTTATTTTTCATCTCAAGCTTTTAAGGTAGGCAATGGTGAATGTACATTGCTTTTGCCTTATCTTTTTCGTCAGCCCCAAAGCTATCGCAATGCCTTAATGAATTTTCTCCAGGCAAATTTTCAACAAATATTATCTTGTCCTTTATTGTTGTCAAAATAAAGGTTTCTATAATTTGAATCCCACTTCACCTGCCTTTCACAGGATTGGATGAAGATGATATCTTACAAAAAACTCAGCCTACCCTTCAAAGGATCGAACGAAGTAGATATCTAACTTAAAACTCTACCTACCTTTCACAAGATCACACCAAGAAGATGTCTTACCCATAACTCTGCCTACCCTTTATGGGATCAAATAAAGTAGTCTTAAATCTTACTTCACTTACCTTTCATAGGATTGAAGAGGAGGTTAACTTACTCAAAACTTCACCTACCTTTCATGGGACCGAATGAAGAAGATATCTTACTCAAAATTTTAACTACCTTTCATGAGATCGAATGAAGTAGACTTAAATCCTACTTCACCAACCTTTCACCAATCAAATAAAGAGGACGTCTAAGTAAAAAACTTTACCTACCCTTTATGGGATTGAACAAAGTAGACTTAAATCTTACTTTGCCTCTTTTTCATAAGATTGAATGAAAAGAATAACTTACTTGAAACTCAGCCTATCCTACACGAGATCGAACAAAGATGATATTTTACTGAAAACTCTATTTACCCTTCACAAGATTGAATAAAGTAGACTTAAATCCTAGTTCACTACCTTTCACAGGATCGAATGAAGAGGACATCTAACTCAAAAACTTCATCTACCTTTCACAAGATTGAACAAAGTAGACTTAAATACTACTTTACCTACATTTCACAGGATCAAATATGGAGGACATCTAACTCAAAAACTCTACTACCCTTTATGGGATCGAATGAAATAGACTTAAATACTATTTCACCTACCTTTCATAAGATCAAATGAAGAGGATAACCCACTAAAGAACTCTGCCTACCCCTTATAGGATGGAATGAAGTAGACTTAAATCCTACTTCACCTACCTTTTACAAGATTAAATGAAGAGGATAACTTACTCAAAACTCCACCTACCCTTCATGGGATCAAATAGAGTGGATATCTTACTCAAAACTCCACCTACCCTTAATGGGATCAAACAAAGTAAACTTAAATCTTACTTCAACTACCTTTCACTAGATCAAATAAAGAGGATATCTTTAAAAAAACTCCACCTACCCTTTACGAGATTGAACTAAAATGATAGCTTACTTAAAACTTTATCTAGCCATCACGGGATCAGATGAAGTTGACTTAAATCCTGCTTCACCTATCTTCCACAAGACTAAATGAAGAGGATGTCTTACTCAAAAACTCTAATTACCCTTTACGAGATTGAATAAAGCTGACTTAAATCCTACTTAACTACCTTTTATAAGATTGAATGAAGAGGATATTTTAATCAAAAATTCTATTTGCCTTTCACAGGATTAAACAAAGAGGATATCTTACTTAAAACTTTGCCTCCCTCTCAGGGAATCGAATGAAGTTAACTTAAATCTTACTTCAAGTACCTTTCATAGGATCGAGTGAAAATGAGACCTAAAACATTACCAACCTTACATGGGATTGAAAGAAGTTGATATCTTACTTAAAACTCTACCTACCCTTCATGGGCGAATGAAGAGGATATCTTACTTAAAATTCCACCTACCCTTCATGGATCAAAGAAAGTAGACATAAATGCTACTTCGCCAACCTTTCACTAGATCGTATGAAGAGGATATTTTACTTAAAACTCCTCTTAAACTTAATAGGATCAAACAAAGGAAATATCTTACTTAAAACTTTACCAACCACACATGGGATCGAACAAAGTAAAATTAGTCCTTTTTCACCTAATTTCATAAGAGACAATAAAAAGGATATCTTACTTAAAACACCGCTAACCCTTTATAGGATTGAAAGAAGAGGATATCTTACTTAAAACTTTTCCTATCCTTCATGGGATCAAATAAAGTAGACTTAAATCCTACTTCACATACCTTTCACAGGATTAAGTGAAAATGATATCTTGCTTAAAACTTCGCTTTCCCTTCACGAGATCAAGTGAAAAGGATATCTTACTCAAATTTCTGCCTACCTTTCACAGGATCGAATAAAAAGGGTAACTTTTTCAAATCATTGCCTACCCTTCATCGGATCAAATTAGACTTAAATCCTACATCACCTACTTTTCATAAGATCAAATAAAGAGAATATCTTACTTAAAGCTCTATCTTCCTTTCATGGATCGAACGAGGAGAATATCTTACTCAAAACTCCACCTACATTTCATAAGATCGAATAAAGTACACTTAAATCATTTCTTACCTATCTTTCGCAAATGAAGAGGATATTATGGTTAAAACTTTGCCTACCCTTCACAAGATCAAGCGAAAAGGATAACCTACTTAAAACTTTGCCTACTTTTCATGAGATCAAGCAAAAAAATATCTTACTCAAAACCCTACTTATCCTTCATGGGACCAAACAAAGTCGACTTAAGTCCTACTTCAGCTATGTTTCACAAGATTGAATGAAAAGAACATTTTACTCAAAACTCTGCCTGCTTTTCATAGGATCAAATGAAAAGGATATCTTACTTAAAACTTCACCTACCTTTCATAGGATCAAATGAAGTAGACTTAAATCCTTTTTTAGCTACCTTTTATAAGGTTGAATGAAGAAGATATTTTACTTAAAACTTTACCTACCTTTCATAGGATCGAACGAAGAGCATATATTACTCAAAACTCCATCTAGCCCTTCATGGGGTCAAATAAAGTAGTCATAATCCCACTTCACCTACCTTTTATGAGATCGAATGAAGAGGATATTTTACTTAAAACTTTATATGCCCTTCGTAGGATCAAATGAAGAAGATATCTTACTTAAAACTTTACGAGATCAAATAAAAACTTAAATCCTACTTTAGCTACCTTTATAGGATCAAATAAAAACTTAAATCCTACTTCACCTACCTTTCACAGGATTGAATGAAGAGGATATTTTACTTAAAAATTTGCCCACCCTTTATGGGATCAAATAAAGATGATACCTTACATAAAACTCCATTTGCCCTTCGTAGAATCAAATAAAGTAGACTTAAATCCTATTCATCTACCTTTCATTTGATCAATGAAGATGATATTTTACTTAAAAGTCTACCAAACATTTACTGGATTGTATGAAGAGGATATTTTACTTAAAGCTCAGCCAACCATTCAAGAGATCGAAGGAAGTAGACTTAGATCCTACTTTATGTACTTTCCTAAGATCCAATAAAGAAGATATCTTACTTAAAAACTCCACCTACCTCTCATATGATTAAACAAAAAAGATATCTTACTTAAAACCTTGCCAACCCTTCACAAGATTGAATGAAGTAAACGTAAATCCTACTTTACCTACCTTTTATAGGATTAAGTGATGAGGATATCATACTTAAAATTTTATCTTCCTTTCATGAGATTTAGCAAAGAGTATATTTTACTTAAAAATCTACCTACCCTTTATGGGATCAGTGAAAAAAATATCTTACTCAGAACTTCACCTACCCTTCATGGGATTGAAATAGACTTAAATCTGACATCACCTACCTTTCATAAGATCGAATGAAGAGTATATCTTACTTAAAATTTGATCTACCCTTCATAGGATCGAATAAAGAGAATATCTTACTCAAAACTCCACATATGTTTTATAGGATTGAATAAAGTACACTTAAATCCTACTTGACCTACTTTCCACAAATAAAGAAGGTATCATGCTTAAAACTTTGCCTACCATTCATAGGATCAAGCGAAAATTATATTTTAGTTAAAACTTTGCCTATTTTTCATGAGATCAAGTGAAAAAGATATCTTACTCAAAACTTTACCTATCTTTTATAGGAACAGATGAAGTACACTTATATCCTATTTCACCTACCTTTTACATGATTGAGTTAAAAAGATATGTTACTTAAAACTTTACCTACCTTTCCTAAGATCAAATGAAGAGAATATCTTACTTAAAACTCCACCTACTCTTCACAGGGTCAAATAAAGTAGAATTAAATCCTATTTTAGCTACCTTTCATAGGATTGAATGAAAAGGATCTCTTACTAAAAACTTTGCCTACCTTTCACAGGATCAAACAAAAAGGATATCTCACTTGAAACTCCACCTACCTTTTCCATGATCAAATAAAGTAGACTTAAATCCTACTTCACCTACCTTTTATAGGATGAAGTGAAAAGGATATCTTACTAAAAACTTTGCTTACCATTTGCAAGATCAAACAAAGAGGATATCTTTCTCAAAACTCTACCTACCTTTCACAAGATCAAATAATGAGGATATCTTACTTAAAACTATGCCTACCCTTCATGGGATCAAATGAAGCAGACTTAAATCCTACTTCACCTACCTTTCACAGGATTGAATATAAAGGATATCTTATTAAAAACTTTGCTTGACTTTCATTAGATCGAATGAAGAGGATATGTTACGTAAAACTTTACCTACCCTTTATGGGATCGAATGAAGTAGACTTAAATCCTACTTCACCTATCTTTGACAAGAACAAATGAAAAGGACATCTTACTTAAAAACTTACCCTTTACGAGTTTGAATGAAGAGGATATCTTGCTCAAAACTCCACCTACCTTTCACAGGATCGAGTGATGAGGATATATTACTTAAAAATCCATTTTCTAATCACGGGATTGAATAAAGAGGGTAGCTTACTCAAAACACTGCCTACCCTGTATGAGGTCAAACAAAGAGGATATTTTACTTGAAACTCCACCTACCCTTCACGTGATCAAATGTAGTAGACTTAAATCCTTCTTTAGCTACTTTTTACAGGGTTGAACGAAGAGGATATTTTACTTAAAATTTTGCCTACCTTTCACTTAATTGAATGAAGAGGATATTACTCGAAACTCCCCTAAACCTTTATGGGCTTAAAGAAATAAGCATAAATCTTACTTTAGCTATCTTTCACAAGATTGAATTTAGAAGATATCTTGCTTCAAACTCTGCCTACCCTTCATAAAATCAAATAAAGAGGATACCTTACTTAAAACTTTGCCTACCCTTTATAGGATCGAACAAAGTAGACTTTAATTCTACTTTATGACCTTTCATAGGATTGAATAAAGAGGATATCTTACTTAAAACTTTGACTACCCTTTGCCGGATTAAGCAAAGTAGATATCTCATTTAAAACTCCATCTATCCTTCATGGGATTGAACAGAGAGGATATCTTACTTAAAACTCTGCCGACCCTTCACGAGATCGAATGGAGTATATTTAATCCTACTTCACCTATCTTTCACATGATTGAATGAAGAGAATCTTTTACTTAAAACTTTATCTACCTTTCACAGGATCGAATGAAGATGATATCTAACTCAAAACTCCACCTACCCTTAATGGGATCGCACGAGGTAGACTTAAATCCTATTTCACCTATCTTTTAAAGGATCAAATAAAGAGGATATCTTAATAAAAATTCCACCTACCCTTCGTAGATCGAATGAAGAAGATATCTTATTTAAAACTTTACCCACCCTCCATGAGATCTAATGAAGAGGATATCTTACTCAAAACTCCACTTGCTTTCCATGGGATCAAATGATGTAGGCTTAAATCCTACTTCACCTATCTTTCATAGGATTAAATGAAGAGGATATCTTACTTATAACTCTACTTACCTTTCATAGGATCGAACGAAGAGGATACCTTACTCAAAACTTCACCTATCCTCTATGGGATCAAACAAAATAGACTTAAATCCTAGTTCACATACCTTTCACAAGACTGAATGAAAAGGATATATATTTCATATATCATAAGGATTCCTATATGTCAATGAGGCCTTATTAATCTGAGCCTTATTGTTGCTAATTTATTTTTTTCTTAATGGCTTGTTGTTGAAGATTTAAATCATTAAAAGGAAAATATAATGTTTGCCCCATGAAATCTCTTTTCAATCTTGATTTCAAGAATCTAAAAATTGCTTTATTTTTTACTAAAAAGTCACCAAATATCAAATTAGTGTTTACCAATTCAAAGATACAATTTCATGCAATTAAATAAAGGTCAGCATTCGTTACTCATGGTGTATTTAGATACTCTAGTTAAAATCATAAAGAGTATTATATTTCATCTAAATTACAAGATTTATGGAATAAGATCACCTTCTTATTCTAACCTAAGAAAAAATCCACTTGATCAAAAACTATGAAAATTTCAAAATAATTTTAACCATGAATTTTCCCATGTCAAGGATAATGGATATGTTATCTTCATCTGTTAAGGATTTTTTGTGATTAATGATCAACATTTAACATATCTTTGATTAAGATGAGGATATGAATTTAAAGGCACAAATGGATACTATTAAAATTTAATTTGAAGAAATTGATACAAGAAAGTCGAGGTTTGTCAAGATAAAATTTAGTTAATTCTTTGAAACGTAAACAATTAAGTCATAACATTCTTTAAATCTTCAAATACAATGGTCTAACAAGTGTTAAAATAATTCTAGAAACACCAAGTCTTAAAGCATTAATTTGAAAGGCCTTTGGTTAGCATCAATTCCAAAGGTTATGCATAAAAATGTTAAAGGGTTATTTTGAATCAAATCAATATTAAGACGTTTGAATCAACTTTTTGCTGAAGTCATGATATTTCCAAAAGTTTAGGGTGATTTTTGAATTAGCATAAAGAGTTCTTTCCTTTTGGTGGCTACCTTTGCCAATTTAGGAGCAATTCCAAAGCCTTTAAGTTTGCTCTAGACTATGCTTTTTAGGTTTTCACTCTAGAACGTCATTTTTTTAATTAATTGCCCTATCATATTCCTGAGGACTTAAAATTCATTTAAAAAGACAAACTCTTGATGAGCTTTCTAGGAATGGGCTAACAGCTCAAATAGCTATGTCTGATTGATGTGGACTTTTATAGGTACGTTATGTAGGCCATGGTTTAGGGTTTAGAAAGAAATGGATAGATAGGCCAAAATCAAGTATTTAAGGGTAATTGAACTAATGATCTTTTTTTTAGATAGGCTCAAATCAAGTGTTAATTGAATCAAGGATCATTTTTTTTAAAGAATCCCTATCCAACATAATTTCCAAGACAAAATTTATCTTTATTTTTTTATTTCTTTTTGGCTTTTGCATTTTCCTTTGATTCTTTTTACCTTTTTCTTCATCTTCATTCTTTACTTTACAAGAACTTAAGATTTGAACATTTTTATTCTTCATGTTGAAAGAAACTTGAGATTTAAACTTTTCTTATTTTTCACTTTGAATATTTTTACTTGAAATTTAAATTTTCTTTATCTACTTTGGGTATTTGAACTTTTTTTTTTATCTTCAAAATATGCTTTATGACATCTAGCCAATTCTTCTTGTAACTATTTAGAATGAAATTTGCTCCCTCTGACCTTCAACTTTTACTTTACCTTGCCTCTTAGTGTGGAAGGTGATCCTTGATTAGGTTTAAAGAAAGAATAAATCATCAGGCTTAAAGAGGACAGCAAATGAAATAATTTTTTGTATTTGTGACAGGATGAAGAAAGATGGCCATTTTGTCATTTCAAACAAAGCTATTTGAATTGGCATGCATTTTGCTAGGAAAAAGGGTTATTTTCTCTCTAAAATCATTTTTAATACCTCAATAACATGATATTACACTCAATTTTTAAAGACTTAAGGTATGCTCCTCAACATTATCAGGTTGGTAGCCACCAACAAGTCTTGGTTTTGTCTGGGCTTTTAGGCAAAAAATCAAATTGGTATGGGAAGACTTTGAATTTCACATCTTATTTATCAAGTATTGTATTGAAAATATTTTATCCTAGAGGAAAAGGTGTTTTTGGCTCATATTTGTTTTTAATCTTTCTAAATCAAGGATTTGAAAGAGTGTTATGGAAGTTGTGGTAAAAGGTTATCCAAAGGAGGTAGATCTTAGAATTACTATCATTATTTTAACACATGTTGAACTATTGGTATCTAAGTTTTTTAGGAGCATAACCTATTTGCTCAACTCTCAAAGAATCTAAAAAGGAACATTTTGGTGCTAAAATTCTACAATTATGAAAGATCTGTGTTGAAGATCCAGGATAATCGTATAAATGGTAGTGAATGGCTTTTTTATGGAGTCCAAGCTAATGGTGATCACCTATCAAAGAAAATTTTTTAAAATACGCTCTTTATCCTAGATACTAGAAATCATTATTAACAAAGGTCATGTTCTATGATAGGATGCACAACATTCACAATGTAAAATATTTCAAAATTTATGGTGTCTTAAAAAAATGTATAGAGTTTTCAAGTGAAGATAGAAATTGCTCCTAATCGGCATACTAACGTAAAGTCAATGGATTTCAAGCTAATCATCCTTGGTAAGCATCCACCAACTTCAAATTTTGCCAGGTTGACATCCCTGGGGCCAAATTGTAGATCAGCTAGTGGAACATCAAGAGGTGTCTCGAACTTTATGTTCTCAAGCTTAAAATTTTCACAAGTTGCATCATTATTCCTATCATCTCAATCATGCCGTAAGTACAACAACTATATGAGACTTGACTCTTTTTTAATTCTTTAGCAAGGAAGATGAATCCAAAAGCCCACTACATAACAAATAATCATCTAAGCAATTCACATTAGAATTTGTAGCAACGTAATGTTGCAACATGGCTTAGGAATCTTAACCAGCCCGACATAAAATGGCGGGTGTATCTCTTTTTCCTATATATAAGTATATCTATATATCATTATTTTCTTTTATTTTTTGGGGCCATATCATCATTAATATTATTTTTTATTTTTCGTGTCTGGGGACTAAGTTGTTGAGATGAATCACTTACCCAACTTAACTCTAAATAGTCATTACGAAATGACAATTTATTTTAGAGTCGCCACCAATCTTATTTTGGCCAGGTGACATTAAACATCTATTGGAGTTTATATTTTTAGGGTTACAAACCTTTAAAAATGAACTCTAAAGTATGCGCTCAAACCAGAGATTGCATAAAAGGGTCCGTGGGTCGATTATAATCACAAGGATCGACCTTTTCTTGATGCTTGACAATAGGTGCCTTATTAATCCCATGTTAACTTAAATTCTAAATTTTATTCAATTTCAATATTCAATATTTAATTATAATTCCCATATTTCACAAGTTAAATTTTACAAAACAAATTTTTTATTACGAGAAAGTTGGTTTTAATACTTTTGAAAATCAAAATATCTTTCGTACCCTCCTAGAAAACCAAGAAAACATGAAAGTTTTTATCATTCTTTATCGTACCCTGTTGGAGAACTTATGGAATACGAAATATTTTATTTTTACAAAAATTACGAAATCTCGACTTCCATTTTAAAAAAGGGTGTCTCGTTATTAAAATAATCTGTCGAAACTCTCATATATTTTGGTAGGAATTTTTGTACTATTTTAACATCGAAGACATTGCCTTAATTTTGAAAAATTCTAATTTTATTAAAAATATTAATCCTGAGACCTTAAAACAGTCTAATATGATGAATCTATTCGTGATGCGTACTTTTGACATGAAAGTATCCTAGTATTCACATAGGACTTGGTTTTAATGCAAATTTATGAAAATGCCCACAAGGTATACCTTTGACATAAAAACATCCTAGTAACCCTAACAGACCTTAAAATAATCTAAGAAGGTTACACTAGTCCCAAAAATTCACCTTCGGCATAAAAGCATCTTAGTGAGGAAAATTACTAAATGCCTCTAGGGCATACCTTCGACATGAAGGTATCCTGGTGGCCCTAACAAACCTTAAATTAATCTAGGAAGGTTACACCAGTCCCAAAAATTCACCTTTGGCATAAAAGCATCTCGGTATGAAAAATTACCAAAATGCCCCTAGGGTACACCTTCGACATTAAAGTATCCCAGTGACCCTAACAAACCTTAAATTAATCTGAGAAGGCTATACTAGTCTCAAAAATTAATCTAAGTAGGTCACCCTAACGGGCACTAATACGATGATAAAATGATAAATGTATCCTAGATTTGCACCTTTGGCATAAAAGCATCTCGGTTACTATCTAGGACTCTATTTTAGGTAAAATTACCAAAATGTTTTTATAGTATACTTTTCATGTAAAAGCATCTCGGTACCCTAACGGACACTAAAATAACCATAAAATGATGTATTTGCCTTAAAAAGGAATCAAAAGTTCTAAAATTGGCTTAAAATGCAAAAAGTACAATTAAACCCCTAAATTTTTGAAAATTTCATTTCATTCCCTCTAGATAATTGAGAGAATATGAAAAATTTTAAAATTTTTTATACCCCTGTGAAAAACCATAGGAGTAATAGAAATCTTTAAAAATAACTAAATGATTAGTTTACCCCTAAGAACTAAAATTTGCTATTTAGACCCTAAACTTTTAAAAATGTTCATTTTAGCCATTACATGGTAAAATACCCTAAAAATCATAAAATCATATGAAACTATGCCTGAACAATACAGCAAACATATCATCAAGAATTCAACCAAACACCTTGACCTTAAAATCAAATATTTTCTACATTTTGCAAAACAACCCTTAAACTTTGTAAAATTACATTTTGATCCCAATATAATGAAATATCATAACAACAATTGACAAATCATCGAACCAGCAAAACAATTAACATAAAAATCATAATAAGAATATACATGAGGGTTCGACCAAGCACTTTTAGCCATAAAGCCTAAATTTTTAATTTTTGTAATTTAGTCTTTAAACTTCTTAAAATTACAAAATGACCCCTAAAGTGCTAAAAATCCTTAAATCATGTTTACAAACACATGAAACAGATCTCTTAAGCCCATAAGGCTCTTAGCAAACCTAGTAATGGCCTTAAAAAATTCATGAATTTTGCAATTTAGTCCTTAAGTTTACAAATATTATAAATAACCTAAAAAACCTAAAATTAAAGGAAAATAAGAACACAATCATCATTATCAAACCCAAACACATTCGGCCAAGATAAACAATCATGGGATTTATGCTTGAGAAAAGGAATCATGAAAATAATATAAATAACCACTATTAAGCATAAGTAAACATAAAATTATAAAATAAATACATAATAAAATCAATCAAAATATTAATTATCAAAATAACTCGAAAGAACTAACTCAAATTTAAATATAATCATAACAAAATCAGATTTACAACAATAAACATACCATTTCATAAAAAAATTGCAAAAAAAATGAAAAAAATAAAATTATCATGTTTAGCCTTTCTACATGGATAAAAATCCATGAGCCTTAGCATGGATTTAACTCACGAATAAGATGAAAAAAGAAAGAATCAAATGAAGAAAAATAAGAAGAATGGTGTAAAGAAACTAGTATTTTTTTATGCTTTTCTTTTAAAGTGCCTAAAACTCACACTTAAACACCATGGGCTGAAACCTCCCTAAAATTTTCTAGAGAATTTTTTTAATTTTTATTTTTTTTGTTTAATTTGTGTTTAATTTGATATGATCTAAATTAATACATTTGTACTATTATAGGTGATGTCATGCATGACATCATTGATTCCTAGATTATTTTCCATAATATTTATATTAATATGTAAAATTATACCATAAAAATTAACTATAAGGACTAAATTGTAAAAATTAAAAATCATGTTTTTGAAATAAAGTTTCATTTAATCAATTTAATTCAATCCAATAATAAAAATAATTTTTTTACGTACAAGAAAAAAATTAAAATAGCAAAATTATGCTGCAACGCCAGCAACTGCCTCTTTTCTCCTTTGTTTACATTTTTTTTGTATTTTTTAACCCTTATTTTAATTTTTTATTTTATTATAAAAAGTTTTAAAAATTTATTAGGATTTTAGGATTATTTTTAATAAGTTGTTTTTTTTATTTTCTTTTACAAATTCCACCAACTTTGACAAGTATGATAATTCAAAAAGAATGACTAGAGCTTTGCCCGAGTTTCTTTCATCGAAAAAAGGGGAATTTCTTATTCTTTCTTTTTTATTTATAAACATTGAGGATAATATTTGTTTTAGGTTAGGGGTGAGGTTATTATTTTGTTAGTATCGTATTAATCTAGGGTAGTTAATTCTTTTATACTAATTTTTTCTTTTTATCTTTGTTTTTGCATAAATTTTTTAAGAGTCTAGTATAATTAGGATGTTTGTACTTAATATGATGAGATCCTCATCTAATAATAAAAAATAAGTTATTGATTTATCTTGATTATTAAGAAAATATAAGCATGATTTAGTTTTGTGATTAGATTCTTTTGTTATACTCATTGTTAGGATGCGATTTTTGAAATTTTTAGGCACTTGATCTCTCTCATTGATTTGTATTGCTTATTTGAAGACTATTTATGTTGATGTAAATTGAAATTATCTCTAGAGACCTAGAATTTGCTTGATTCTCTCTTGAGGTAAAATCCTAGACAATACTAAGTTAAAGAGATAATTTAGGCCATCTTTGGATCGTTTGAGCCTTTCTAAGCCTACCTTTATATATTTATTCTTAGTTACCCCATTTGAGCCTAATTGATATATCCTTTTCTTTTGATTGCCAAATATATTCATCCTAGCCTAATAAGAAAAACCATGATTAACCTTCATTACATAAGCATTAGCATGAAATTGTTTCAGAAAATATAATAAGCCATGTTTAAATTATGTTGTATTAGTGAAGTATGAAAGAAAAACAATGAAAAAATGAAAATGAAAAAAAAAATTGAAAAAAAAAAAAGAAATGAAATGAAAAAAACACACAAAAGTGTAAATGAAGAAAACAACATGAAAAAAGAAAATGTCATATATGTCATAAAAAAGAAAAAACGGTGTGTGCTTCGAACTTGTTGTGGAAGGCTCGATAAAAGATTTGAAATAATGAAAAGTGTCTATGGGCATATTAACTGAATTATATCCTTTATTCTACCTTGACCCTAACCTTTCATTGCAAGCTTAATACATGATCTTTGATGAAGTGTTGGTCCATATTAGTGGAGAGAGAGATGAAAAGCAAATATATGAGAATCTAGTATTAATTTGTGATTTGCATTGGCATAAATTTATTCAGCTTCTATGCAATGATTTGTAAAGGGATCATTTATACACACACTGGAAATCCATTTGAAGCATTGAGATTTTTTATTGAATCGAAGTGTGAATTTGAATTATGTTGGTATCTACCTTGAATTGTGATATTGAGATGAGTTTGAGGAAAATTAAGATAATCATTATTTGAGTACATTCAACTTAATTCGTGTTTCATTTTATCTCATCTCATTTAGTTTTGTTTCTTTCTTTTATTTTGTTTTGCTCAAGGACTAGCAAAATCTTAAGTATGGGGGTGTGATAACTATATAAAATAAAGTCATTTAGTCTCATTTTTCATATTAAATTAGCTAAGTCTTAGAGATTTTTATTTAAATTTTATTTATAATAGTATTTTTTATTTATTTTTAGTAGTTTTTAATTTTGTATTTTTTTTACTTTCCTTATATTTTATTGCTTAATTATTTAAATAATTTCCATATTTTTGTAGTTTAAAACCCAAAGGAGTTTTCAAAAGTGTAACAACTTAATCAAGAAATAAAGTCGACTTAATTAAGGAAAGTGAATTAATTTGGCAATTTCCAAAAATAATATTTTCAAGCTACTTGGAGACCAAGTTTTTATCTTTAGGGTTTTGCCTGTAAATAGGAATCTTAGGATTAAACTTAAAGACATCACAGAAAATCCCAAATATTCCATAGTTTTATTTTTCTCTAGTTTTTGAAAGAAGAGAGACACCACCATAATATTTAAAAGCCATAGAGATTTTGGAGAAATTTAAAGATCAAGGATCTGTTTAATCTTAGTTTTTCCTTTGTCTTTATTCTTTTTATCTTTCTTTTATTATTTATGATGGTAAAACTCCTTGGTTTTATATATTATATACTTATTATGAACTAGATTTATTTTTCTACGATTGTAATGGAACTCAACATGTAGTTTGGATTATTTTATTTTCCTTTTCTTGATTTAATGATAATTTAGTTGTTTGTTTAATCTTATTCTTAATGCTTTTAATTTCCTGATCACTAATTAGATTGATTTGGTAACCTTAATGAACTTGAAAAAGGGAATTTTGTGTTTAGACCTGGATTGAATGGCATATGTTTCATATTCATTTATTAAGATGAATTGATCTGCATGTTAGATAGGAATATACGAGCATGCCCTATGTAACCAAATTAGAGTCTAAGCTTAATGAGTTTCTTTTAACTCAATTTGTATAAGAATATGGTAAATTGGTTAAGAAAGATATTTTATAAGACCATCAAAAGATACTTATAAATAAATTAGAGCTCTAGGTTAACAACTCATTATCCTTAGTCAAGTTAAGAGAATAAGATTTTATTCAAATGAAGTGTAATGGTAAATTGTAATCCAATGCTTCTATTGTTTATTATTTGCTTTATTATTATTATTATTATTATTATTATTATTATTAGTTGTAGTTTATAATTTTTAATCATTTGTTTGAATAAGATTAATTTGTTTTAATTTTAGTGCTTAACAAATTCAGTATCAATTCTTCGTAGGATTAACACTCTATGCTATCACTATATTACTTGTTGCGATACATGCATTTACGTGGTTCATTTTGACAACAAGGTTTCAAAGTGCATATTGGCAATAATACCACACAAGTATCGACAGAAACATACGATGATTAATTTCCTAATTTCAATGAAAAATTCTCGAAAAATTCCTCTGGGAAATTTGATCGCCCTAGCATCTGTAGAAATAGATTTTCAAAATTTTGACAAGAAAATATTAAAAATAATTTTTTCTTAAATATTCATCTTGTATATCCGAAATTAAAGATCAAAATATAACTTTTTTGTATCACATAAACTTACGGCTATTTAAATTATGAATTACAAGGTCTTGAAAATGCCTTATTCATCTGAAAAGATCATTCCCAATAAGGATAGCTATTAAGTTCTTGATCTCAAATATTTAGGATTATTAAGAAAGAGATCCGAATAAAATTAAGTGTCTACAGCTATCCCTCTTTGACCATTGCTGAGAATCAAGAATAGGGCAAAGACCAAATAGATAAAATTTCATTTAAGTCATTAAGCATTGACAAATAAACTAAACTAAAGACAAAAATAAAAGCTAATTTGCCCTAAGGAGAGATCTTAAATTAAATGGTGATTAAAGTGAGACCTAAGTCACAGGGAATTGACTGGGACAAAACCATACTAGTCAATAAACAAGAAGGGTTCATTAGGATGAAACCATACTAGTTAATAGGGGTAAAAGGCTGAACGAGGCAAAACCCATAGGTTAACAAAGTTAAGGTTGATTGAGGCAAAATCTAAGAGTTAACAAAGATAAAACATTGACTGGGACAAAACTAATAAATCAGTAAATGAAAGGGATTGACCGGGATGAAACCAACAACTCAATAAATAAAATACGTTGACCGAGATAAAATTGAGAAGTCAACAAAGAAAAAGAATTGAACAGGACCCAATCAACAAGTCAACATAGGTAAAAGGTTGACTGGGATAAAATTGATAAGTCAACATAGGTAAAAGGTTGACTAGGACAAAACTGATAAGTCAACAAAAATAAAAGGTTGATTAAGAAGAAACTAATAAGTCAACAAACAAAAAAGGTTGATTGGGATAAAAGCAATAAGTCAATTGATAAAAAGGGTTGACTGGGATAAAACTGACAAGTCAATAATAAAAGGGGTTAATTAGGATGAAATCAGTAAGTCAATAAATAAAAGGGTTGACTGAGATAAAACTGATAAGTCAACAAAAAAAAGGGTTGACCGAGGTGAAACTGACAAGTCTACAAATAAAAAAGATTAATTGAGATGAAACTAACAAGTTAACAAATAAAAGGTTGACTAAGATAAAATTGATAAGTCAATAAATAAAAAAGGTTGATCGAGATGAAACCAACAAGTTAACAAACAAAAAGGAGTTGATCGGGATAAAACCAACAAGTCAACATATAAAAGGGGTCAACCGAGACAAAATTGACAAGTCAACAAAAAAGGGGTTGGTGTAGCATTTGATACTTGATCAATTATTAGGATGAATGACTTACCTGACTTAAATCCTACTCCACTTACCTTGCCATAGGATCGCATGAAGAGGCAATAAAATCTCTTTTAAATGCTTTGAATATTGCCATTAAAGCCTTAAAAACATTTTGGATGCTTTGAATATCACCATCGAAGTATTCAAAACACTTTTTGATGCTTCAAATATCGCCATTGAAGTTTTGAAAACATTTTTCTTCATGAAAACTTTTGAATGCTTTGAATATCACCATCAAAGCTTGTTCAAAGCCTTCTTCACCTAGTTTACCATAGGATCGCATGAGAAGGCAATAGATTTCTTCAGAGAATCATTCAATATTTCCTAAAAAGTCATCGAATATCAAATATTAAATTAGTGTTCATCGATTTAGTGATATAACTTATGTAATTGGATAAATATTTGCTTAAAGCATATTTGCTTACTTCTATTGAAATCATGAAAAGCATTATATTTCATTAAAATATTAGGATTTACAAAATGAGATCACCTTCTCATTCTGACCTCTAGAAAAAAATTGATCAAAATCTATGAAAATTCCAAAACAATTTCAACCATGGATTTTTCAGTATTAAATATAATAGATATGTTATCTTCATCATGATGTTAAAAATTTTTTTTGATCGATGATCACCATTTGTAATGAGAAATGAATTTAGAGGCACAAATAGGGTGGCACTACTAAAATTTATCTTGAAGACCTTGATATATCATGGTCAAGGTTTATCAAGGCCAAATTTAGGTGAATGTTCCTTTTATGGAAATTCTTTAAAAAGAAAACAATCAAGTTATAACATCCTTTTAATCTTTAAATATGATGGCTTGATAAATGTTAAACTAATGATAGTCAACACCAGTTTTCAAAGGGTTGATCTGAATGGCTTTTGGTAAGCATCAATCCTCAAGGTTGGGTACAAAAGTTCTAAAAGGTTATTTTGAAAGGAATCAAATGTCAGGGCATTTGATTCAACCTTTTGTTAAGGTCATAAAATTTCATGGGTTTGGGATCATCTTTGAACTAACATGAAGGTTCTTATTAGTGGCTATTTGTTGATTTAGTATCAATTCCAAAGCCTTTAAGCTTGCCCTATCATATTACTGAAGACTTAAAAATCATTCAAAGAGATGATTTTTTAAAGATCTTCCTAAAAATAGCCTGATAGCTCAAATAGCTATGTCTGATCCAAATGGACTTTGTTAGGTGCGTAATGTAGGCCATGGTTCTTGGTTTAGGAAGAAAATGATAAATGTATCTAAATAAAGTGTTTAAGGATAATTGAATCAAGGATAACCTTTTTTTGAAAAAGAATAGATTCTGGCATGTCTTTAGAGACAAAAAAATTTTCATTTCTTTATCTATTTTTACTTTCTTGATTCTTCATTACTTTTTTTCTTTTTTATTTCTCTTTTTTCAAAACTTGCTTTATTCTTCATTCTGAAAGAACTTGACATTTTCTTTATTCTTCACTTTGAATATTTGAACTTGAAATTTAAACTTTCTTCTTTCTCCAAAATTTACTTCATGACATCTAACTTGTTCTTCTTGTAACTTTAGAATGAAATTTGCCCCTTCTGATCTTGAAGCTTTTGCTTCACTTGCCCCCCAACGTGGAGGGTGGTCCTTGGTTAGGGTTTAAAGAAAGAAAATGAATTATCAGGCTCAAAGGCAACTGTAAAAGGAATAATTTTCTATATTTAAGAAATAATAGAGAAAAAAAAGTCATTTTTCATTTAAAAAAAACCATTTGAACTGGCAAGCATTTCGCTAAGGAAAGGATAATCTCTTTCTAAAATCATGAATACCTTAATGACATGATATTGCATTTAATTTTTAAAGGCTTAAGGCATGCCTTTCAACATTATCAACTTCATAACCACCAACAAATTTTGATATTGGTTGAGCCTTTAGAAAAGAAAATTAGATTGGCATGGAAAGCATTTTGGATTTCATGTTTTAGGTGTCAAGCATTGGTTTGTAAAGGTTTTGTTTGAAGAAAAAGAAGATTTTGCTTTATGTTTGCTCTCATTCTTCTTGAATTAAGGATTTGAAAGAAGGTAAAGAAAGTCATAGTAAAATGTTATTTGACTGAGGGAGACCTTAAAATTACTATTATTACTTTAACATATGTCTAACTATCGCTATCTAAAACTTTTAGGAGCATGACCTTTTTGTAAGTCCTTTAAGGAATCCATAGGAAAGAACATTTACATATGGAAGGTCTCAGGTGATGAAAGGTCTATAGTTGAATGTTTAGGATATTTACATATGTAAAGGTAAAAGACCATTCTAAGAGACTTCAAACTAATGGTGATCAACTACCAAAGAAACATTTTTCCAAATGTTCTCATTATCCTAATATTGGAAACCATTATTAAAAAAATTCATGGTCCGTTACAAAATGCATAGTATTTAAAAACCATAATTCATTTCAAAATCCATAGTTTCCATAGGAAATGTATAGAATTTTAAAGTCAAGATAGGAATTACCCCTGATTGGCATACTACCATAAAGTTGATGGCCTTTAAACCAATCATCCTTGATCGGTGTCCACCAATTTCAAAATTTTGCTCGATATCATTAAGGCTGAATTATAAATTAGCTAGTGAAACATCAGGAGGTGTATTGAACTCTAAGTTTTTAGCTCAAAAATTCCATAAGATGCATAGTTATTTCTTGTCATCTTAATCATGCCATGACCATAACCATTATATAAGACTTGATTCATTGCTAGATTCTTTAGCAGAAAAGATGAATCTAAAAGCTCATTGTATGGCAAAGAATTATCCAAGTTATTTAAGTTGGAATTTATAACAACTTGTGATCTCCTACCAACCGTGCTGATACTCCAAATTATCTTCACATTGAATATCATGCATTGGTTTATGGAATCCTTAAACAAAAAGTGTTGTACTCTAATGCTCGAATTATACCACCTTAGGTATGGAGTTTTTTAGGTTTTGCTAGAATGGCAGAGATCATCTAATTCTATTGAAGTCGCTAAACAATAAAAGGCTAAGGTCAAAGACATTGTCCGAATGGATTTCCTTATTTTCTTGACTTCTTATGGTCCTACCAGCTATGATATAATTATTTTCTCATCCTACATATGTTACCTATTGACCTTCGGTCAACATGAATATGTATTATGGGACTAGATACCTAAAGATTGAGTATTTTAAGGTAATTGCCTTTTAGTTTGTACTTTCCTTGATCTCTGATAGAAGTATTGGTAAGGTACAAACTATTCATGAATATGTATTATGGGACTAGATACCTAAAGATTGAGTATTTTAAGGTAATTGCCCTTTAGTTTGTACCTTCGTTGATCTCTGACAGAAGTATTGGTAAGGTACGAACTATTTGTAATTTTTTGGGCATGGTTTTGATTTTGCATGGTCCTTTCTTTGTTAAGGTCAAAGAATCATCAATTCTTTTTGTACAACATTGCTTCTGCCCCTTATGAAAGGACATCAATGTTTATATGGGTGGCTAGTGCCAAAATGTAAATAAACACATTTTAAGTGTTTGCTAATTATGTACTTTATGGACCCACTACTTATGCCTTTTGGACATTGGTTGGCAATCCTTCAACTTGTACTTCCCTGGATGCCCCAGCAAAAATACTGGTAGAACCTTCTGCTATTGGCAAAGTGGCTTCTTTGTCTTGAGTATTTCTATTGTACTTTTAATTTGTTCTTATATTTCTTCTCGTTGTATGGTACCTTCCATTTGGTGATTTGTGCTATTCCACCTTGACAATGGGAAAAAAAAACTTAAATCAGTTTGCATGAATATGCATGTGTCTTTTTAGTAGTAATCATCCATGTATGTATGTCAATGAATGGAAAAATTGTATGAATGAAAAAAATGAATGGACAAATGCATGAATGAGTGAATGAATAAGTGAGAAAATAGGGTGATATTTAATGAGATAGATTGTATGTCAAACAACTGGCTAAGTATCAGACCTAGAGATTATTGTAGAAGTAGAAATCCAAGGAATTCGAGTCATGATTCAACAACATAGTTCCATTAACCAAAATTCTCTACCTTATCCATTTATTGTAGGCATATATAGCCATATTTACAAAATCCAAAAGCAAAGTAATAAAAAGAATTGCTCTTGCAAACACTACATTTTCTTAAGTGTCTATTACTGTTTCTAAGGGATTTTTACAAACCCTAATCATTCATTTTTTTATTCTTTTTCCTTTATATTTACAAAATTCAGCAAATAGCCTGGGAAAGTTATCTTCACAATCATTTCATTTCCCCAGCATGTGATCTTTTTTCTTTCGCATAAACCCTTAACCATTTTTTTAGTTTATCAAGCAGATTTCATTCCACGAACTTCATGATCAAACTCTTCTTAGATGAACTTTGACATATAAACCCTCACCTCTAAATCATCACCCATGTCTTGATCCTTGAAATGTAATAAATGAAACAGATTACTACATTGCAAAAATTATGAATGCATGAACATATAAGAATGTGAACTTTGTAGATGCATGAATGAATTTACAAGTTTCCATGGAATATGGATATCATGCCAAAAATTAAGGAAAATCCTTCATAATATAACAAATTAATGTGAGAAATAAAATGTTTCACAACATACGTGTATCAATATCAAGAAAATCAAATTATATGAGTAAAGGGTTAAAAGTGTTCCCCCATCTATACCTAATTTGCTATTCTCTGGAACTGAGTATGGCTCTTACTAGGTAAGGCCCTCACAGTTCATTACATAAAGTTCAAGTTAAACAGCTAAATAGGTTCTCGAATCGCTCCCTGAGTTCAGAAAGAATTGACAAGGTACCCTAATCCTTACACATCGCGAGTTTATGTCGGAAAGGGTTCAATTCGAGTGGGAGTATCTTTCATGCTTGTACTAAGGCTAACACCTTGGGCAAGGGTAGGAATTTACACCTAGGAGGCTTTTCACTAGCCCAAACAGAGGCTAACACCTTAGAAGGTAGAGCTACTTCACCTCCTCCTAAAATATTGGATACCTATACCCCTTGCATATACTTGGAAGAGAATCTAATGCATATACATGTGCACAATGTGTATGGGGGAACAACTTACTTTTTATGACTTAACAATTTCAAAAATGATAAAAAAACCCCTATCCTAAATGCCCCATAAAATAATGCTGTAAAGAAAACAAAAGAGTTAGTGAAAAATATGAATAACATATAGTAAGATTTCTATATAAATTAAGAATGTAATAAAAGTTTTGTTTTGAAAATACTAGGAATTATTGTTAAATAGCAATTAAAATTAAATTAATCAAAATTATTTAACAAGTGATTAATTTTAGGCTTGACTCTTTAACTGTCCCTAGTGGAGTCACCAAGCTATCGCAACATGGCTTTGATAAGAATCTTGACTAGCCTGACTTAAAATGGCAACTGTATCCCTTTTTCCTATATATATATATCATTATTTTCTTTTATTTTTAGGGGCCCATACCATCATTAATATTATTTTTTATTTTTTATGTCTAAGGATAAAGTTGAGATGAATCGCTTACTTGACTTAACTCTAAATAGTTGTTATGAAACGACTATTTATTTTGGAGTCATCACTAATCTTATTTTAGCCAGGTGAGATTGGACACCTGTTGGAGCTTATATTTTTAAGGTTACGAAACCCTTGAAAACAACCTCTAAAGTTTGTGCTCATGCTAAAAACTGCATGAAAGGATTCAGAAGTTAGTTACAATCACAAGTAAGGATTGACCATCTTGTGGTGCCTGGCAATTGATACCTTATTAATCCTGTGTTAAGATAAATTCTGATTTTTATTCAATTTCAATGTTCAATATTTAATTCCCATATTTCAAAAGTTAAATTTTACAAAGCAAATTTATTATCCTGAGAAAGTTGGGTTTTAATATTTTTGAAAATCAAAATATCTTTTGTACCCCCCAAAGAACCAAGAGAACATTAAAGTTTTTATCATTCTCTATCATACCCTACTGAAGAACCTGTGGAATACGAAAGCTTTTATTTTTACAAACATTGAAATATTCTAACTTTCATTTTGAAAAAGGGTGTCTAGTTATTAAAATAATCTGTAGAATCCCTTGCATTTTTTGCTAGGAATTTTATGCACTATTTTAACATCGGAGACATTGCCTTAACAAAAATTCTAATTTTATTAAAAACATTAATCCTAAGACCTAAAAACATTCTAATATGATGAATCTATTCCTAGTGCGTACTTTTAAGATGTCAACCTCTACCAAGGGGCAACTAAGTTTTTTGGTCTAGGATATTTTAGGACTATCGGGAAAAAGGCCTAGACAAAATCAAATGTCTACAGCTACACTTTTTTAGCCATTACTGAGGAACAAGAATAGGGCAAAGACTAAATAGACAAGATTTTGTTCGGGCAATAATAAGCCTTTCTACAAAAAGTTTTCTTTTTTAACTTAGCTAACTACATTGGGCTTTTACATTTAAGTACCGATTTTGACATGACTGAGGCTATTATCTACTTTTGGGCCTTGAATATTCTTTAGTGCCAATTTTGTAGGGACTAACCTATTAACAACTTTTGGGCTTTTTAAATTTTTAGTGCCAATTTCATAGGGACTGAGTCATTAACTATTTTTAGACTTTTAAATTCTTTAATGCCAAATTTATAGAGATTAAGCCATCAACAACTCTTAGGCTTTTTAAATCTTTAGCGCCAATTTCTAGGGACTAAGCCGTTAGCTACTATTGGGCTTTCAAATTTTAAGTGCCAATTTTGCAAGGATTAAGCCATCAGCTATTTTTAGGCTTTCAGATTCTTTAGTGCCAATTTTGTAGGGACTAAACCATCAGCTACTTTTGGGCTTTTTAACTCTTTAGTGCTAATTTTGCAAAGAACTGAGCCATAAGCTACTTTTAGGCTTTCAAATTTTTGGTGCCAACTTTGCAAGGAACGAGTCATCAGTTACTCTTAGGCATGTGCCAATTTTAACTAGGCTAAGGCCATCATCTACTTTTGGGCTTGTTTTAATTTCACTTAGGCTAAGGCCATCATTTACTTTTGGGCTTCATGCCAATTTTGACTAAGTTGAGGCCATTATTTACTTTTGGGCTTTTGAAAGCTTTCTTGATCTACCTTATGTAGGATTGAATGAAGAGGCTAGCCTTCCTCATCTACCTTACACGAGATCTAATGAGGAGGCAATTTTACTCTAATAGTTCCTAATCAAGCAAAGTTAACAAATGAAAACTCCACTGATCTTTTTGCTTAATCAGATGAAGTTAAGTTAAAGCCTTCTTCACCTAGTTGACATAAGATCGCATGAAGAGGCCAATTTACTTAAATCATTCTTCGTCTACCTTACACAAGATTGAATGAAGAGGTCAGCCTTCTTCATCTACCCTACACAGAATCACATGAAGAGGTATTTTCTTAAAGCCTTCTTTACCTTCCTTATATAGGAGCATATGAAGAGGCTATTTTATCAAAAACTCTGCCTACCCTTCATGGGATCAAACAAAGTTGACTTAAATCCTACTGTACCTACCTTTCAGAGATCAGATGAAGTAGACATCTTACTCCATCTGCCCTTCACTAGATCAAACAAAGTAGATATCTTACTCAAAACTTTGCCTACCCTTCACTGGATCAAATGAAGTAGACATAAATCCTATTTCACCTACCTTTCACAAGATTGAATGAAGAGGATAACTTACTAAAAATTCCACATACCCTTCATAAGATCAAATGAAAAGGATATCTTGCTCAAAACACTAACTACCCTTTACAGGATCAAATGAAGTAGATTTAAATCCTACTTCACCTACCATTCGTAGGATCAATTAAAGAGGATAACATATTCAAAACTTTGTTTACACTACACAAGATCGAATGAAGAGAATATCTTAAATAAAACTCCACCTATCCTTTATAGGATCAAATGAAGTAGACTTAAATCCTACTTCACCTACCTTTTATAGGATTGAATGAAAAGGACATCTAACTTAAAAACTTTGCCTATCTTTCATAGGATCGAATGAAGTAGACTTATATCCTACTTAACCTACCTTTCATAGGATCAAATGAAGAGGATAACCTACTCAAAAAACTTCACTACCCTTCATAAGGCTAAGCAAAATAGACTTAAATCCAACTTTACCTATTTCTCACAGGATCGAATGAAGAGGATAACTTACTCAAAATGCTACCTACCTTTCACGACATCGAACGAAGAGGATATTTTACTTAAAACCTCACCTACCCTACATGGGATCAAATGATGCAAACTTAAATCCTACTTCACCCACTTTTCATAAGATCGAATAAAAAGATCTTACTTAAAATTTTGCCTACCTTGTATGAGATTGAAAAAAGAAAATATCTTGCATAAAACTTTACCTACCCTTTACAAGATCAAAATAATTTGACTTAAATCCTATTTTCAATAGGATTAAATAAAGAGGATGTCTTACTCAACAACTTCACCTACACTTCATGGGATCAAACAAAGTTAACATAAATCCTACTTCATTTACCTTCACAAGATCGAATGAAGAGGATGTCTTACTTAAAAACTTTACCTACCATTCATGGGATTAAATAAAGAGGATATCTTACTCAAAACTTTGCCTACCTTTCACAGGATCAAACAAAGTAGACTTAAATCCTACTTCACTTACCTTTCACAAGATTGAGTGAAAATGCTATCTTAAATAAAACTCTACCTACTCTTCACAAGATTGAAAAAAGAAGGTATCTTACTTAAAACTTTACCTACCCTTTACGGGTTGAATAAAAATGATATCTTGTTTAAAACTTCATTTATCTTTCACAGGACTAATTGAAGAAGATATCTTACCCTAAACTCTAGCTCCCTCTTATGGGATCAAACAAAATAAATTTAAGTGCTACTTCACCTACCTTTCACAGGATCGAACAAAGAGGATACTTTATTTAAAACTTCACCTACCTTTATTAGAGTAAATGAAAAGGATATCTTATGCAAAACTCAGCCTACCTTTCACGTGTTGAGGGAAATAAATTTAAATCATACTTCACATATCTTTCATAAGATCGAGTGAAGGGGATATCTTACTTAAAACTCTGCTTGCCCTTCACGGATCGAATGATGAAGATATCTTACTCCAAACTTGAGCTACCTTTCATGAGATCGAATAAACTCTTAAATCTTACTTCACTTACCATCCATAGGATCGAATGAAAATGATATCTTACTTAAAACTTTGCCTAAATTCATGAGATTAAATGAAGAGAATATCTTAATTAAAACTCTACCTACCATTCATGGGATCAAATGAAGAAGACTAAAATCTGACTTTATCTACCATTCATAGGATCAAATAAAAAGGATATCTTATTTAAAACTCTGGGTACCCTTCACTAGATCAGACAAAGAGGATATCTTACTTAAAGCTCTACTTACCCTTTATAGGATCTAATAAAATGGACATAAATCCTACTTCACTTACCCTACATAAGATCGAATGAAAAGGATATCTTAAAACTTTATCTCTTTTCATAAGATTGAATGAAGATGATATCTTACTCAAAACTCCATCTATCTTGGCGGGATCGAACAAAAAAGACTTAATCCTACTTCATCTACCTTTTATAGGATCAAATGAAAAGAATATCTTACTTAAAACTCCACTACCCTTCACGAGATTGAACGAAGAGGATATCTTACTTAAAACTCCACCTACCTTTTGTAGGTTTAAATGAAATAGACTTAAATCCTACTTCATCTACCTTTTATAGAATCAAATGATGAAGATATTCTATTTAAAACTTTCCTTACACTTCACGAGATCGAATGAAAAGGATTTCTTACTTAAAACTTCACTTGCCCTTCATGGGATCGAATAAGGTAGACTTAAATCCTACTTTACCTACCTTTCATAAGATCGAATAAAGAAGATATCTTACTTAAACCTTTATATACCTTTCACAAGATTGAACGAAAATGATATAGAGGATATGTTACTCAAAACTCCACTTACCCTTCACGGTATTAAACAAAGTAAACTTAAATCCTACTTTATATACCTTTCACAAGATCAAATGAATAGGATATCTTACCTAAAAACTTTGTCTACCCTTCATGGGATTGAACAAATAAGATATTTTTGACAAACCTCAGCTTACTGTTCATGAGATCAAATGAAGTAGACTTAAATCCTACTTTACCTACCTTTAACAAGACCAAATGAAGTGGATATCTTACTTAAAACTTTGGTTACATTTTACGAGATGAGTGAAGAGGGTATCTTACGTAAAGAGTACTTTTCATGAGATCGAATGAAAAGTGTCTCTTTCTTTAAACTCTACCTATAGTTCATGGGATTGAATGAAGTAGACTTAAATCCTACTTCACCTACCTTTGACAAGATCAAATAAAGAGGATATCTTTTTAAAACTTTGCTTACCCTTCACAGAATCGAAGAAAAAGGATATCTTTCTTAAAACTCTATCTATCATTCACTAGATAGAATGAAGTAGACTTAAATCCTACTTCACCTACCTTTCAAAAAATTGAATGAAAAGGATATCTCAATTAAAAACTCCACCTACCCTTTACAGGATTAAATGAAGAGGATATCTTACTCAAAACTTGGCTTACCCTTCATAGGATCGAATGAAGTTGACAAAAATCTTATTTTACCTACCTTTTACAGGATTGAGTGAAGATACTATCTTTCTTAAAACTCTGCCTACCTTTTATCAGATCAAACAAAAAAGATATCCTACTTAAAACTCTGTCTATTCTTTACAAGATTAAATGAAGATAATATCTTACTCAAAATGCCACTTACCTTTCATAGGTTTGGACAAAATAGACTTAAATCCTATTTCACCTACCTTTCACAGGATCAAATAAGAAGGATATTTTACTAAAACTCTACCTATGCTTTATGGGATCAAATAAAGAGGATATCTTACTCAAAATTCTATCTACCCTTCATAGGATTGAATAAAGTAAACTTAAATCATGCTTTGCCTACCTTACATAAGATCAAATGAAGAAGATATCTTACTTAAAACTCTACCTACCCTTCATAGGATCGAATCAAAAGGTTATTTTACTCAAAACTCCTCCTACCTTTCATGGGATCGAATAAAGTAGGCTTAAATCTAACTTCATTTACCTTTCCCAGGATCGAATGAAGAGATTATCTTACTTAAAACTCTACCTACCTCTTCACGGGATTGAATAAAGTGGATATCTTACTTAATGCTCCACCTATCTTTTATAGGATCGAATAAAGAGGATATCTTACTTAAAACTCTACCTACCTATCATGAGATCCTACTTTACTAATCTTTCACAGGATTGAATAAAGATGATATCTTACTTAAAACTTAACCTACACTTCATGGGATCAAACGAAGAGGGTATTTTACTCAATACTCCTTCTAACTTTTACAAGATCGAAAAAGTGAAAGGAATGAAAATGACTCCCTATAAGCCTGACAGATAGGATTAGCATTTGTCCTTCTTTTTGTGTTGGAGAGTGTAGGCTCATTAGAGAGTTGGATGGTCATAAATGAAATTGTTTAAAGCTTGAGTTTTTTATGCTTGTTGAAGAGTTTATGAAAAAAATAACTAACCATAAATATGTCACTAGTCTTTCATAAGGTCCTTCCACTAGGCCTTTCCTTTTCGTAAATTGAAAGTCAAAAGTTTTTATGCGGCTATGATAACTTATGAATCTTTGAAAGCTAATTCTTAGCTATATTTGGGAAAAATATCTTAAGTTTAGCACTTTTTCGCGAGTTTTGACAATAAGGTAAGTCATACTCTTTTCAGAGCTAGTTAATCCCTATTCGTACATGGACTTTTTTAGGACAAATTAAGCCATTTTAAATAGGTTCATTGCTTCGGCCCAGAATACAATTAATCCAGCATGGGCTACGTGAGCCCTCAATAGTTTATCAAATAAATTGATAAGTTGAGCATTCTTGGCCCACAAAGCAAAATTGATGGTTTCTTGGTCACAACTGGCTAAAGCTAGAGTTACATTAAAAAGCATTTCCACAAGTAGAACCTCCTGAGGTAATATAAAGTTTTCATGAGGCTAATCTTGAACTGTCATCCAAGCACGAATACTCTCATTTAAAAAAATATTTTTGGTGTAGAAGGTCTTAAATTTAAGATTTTTTGGTATATGGATTTCCTGGGAAACGAAGTCATAAGCACATAGGTTCAAAGCCAGATCGGCTACTGTAAGAGCACTTACCCATAAATCGGTTACTAGTACAAATAATATAAAGAAATGTAACTAAAGTTTATTGAAAAAAGCAACCCTAAAGATTTGGGACCAAAAGCAGTTAATGTTGACCATTGAATAAGTTTTTTCGGCTTAGGTTAGTTTAAAAACATGAAATGTATTTGCACCATCACCATCTTTAAAAAAAGTATTTTCTATGGAAGCCCAATAAACAGTGCATAATAGAGCTACACCCAATACACCAGCAACTCCTATCATATGAAATGGTTCAATGTCCAATTTTGAAATCCTTAAAAAAAGAGGATGAATCAAAATATAGTTGTTACACCAAAACTAGGTGCAAAGAACAAACCAGACTGATTTAGTGTATAAATCAAGAATATAGAAACAAAAATAGCAATTGGACTAGAGAATGTGATTCTATTATAAGGTCACAGTTGAACAGATCGTGCAAGTTCAAATTGACATAACATAAAACCTATTAGTCCAAAAGCGTTGTAAAGAGCAACAAATGTCCATAGACCACCTAATTGACACCAACAAGTAAAATCTCCTTGTGATTCAGGACCCTATATTAACAACAAAGAATATGCTAAACTATTAGCAGGAGTAGAAACTATGACAACACAGGATCAAATGAAAAGAATATCTTACTTAAAACTCCACTTACCCTTCACAGGATTGAATAAGAGAGACATACTACTCAAAACTCTACTTACCTTTAATGAGATCAAATGAAGTAAACTTAAATCGTACTTCACCTATCTTTCACAAGATTGCATGACGAGGATAAAGATTTCATATATCATAATGATTCTTATATGTCGATGAGGTCTTATCAATCTAAGTGTAATTGTTGCCAATTACTTTTCTTCTTAATAGCTTGCTATTAAAGATTTGAATCATTAAAGAGCGATCACATGTTTGCCCCATGAAATCCTTTTCTAATTATGATTTTAGGAATCTAAGAATTACTCGATTTTCCTTAAAAAGTCACCAAATTTTGAATTAGTGTTCATCAATTCAAAGATACAACTTCATGCAGCTGAATAAGGGCTAGCATTTTGCTATTCAAGGCATATTTAGATACTCCTATTAAAATCATGAAAATTATCACATTTCATCTAAATTCTAGATTTATGGAATGAGATTACTTTCTCATTCTAACCTGGAAAATAATCTACTTGATTAAGAACTATGAAATTTTAGAATAATTTCAAAGATGAATTTTCCCATATGAAGAATAATGGATATGCTATCTTCATCTATTATAGATTTTTGTGATTGATGATCACCATTTGGGACATCTTTAAATGAGATGAGGAAATGAATTTAGAGGCATAATGGGCTGGCACTGCTAAAATTTGATTTAAAGAAACTGCTACAATAAGATCGAGGTTTATCAAGACCAAATTTAGGTGAAAGTTCCTTAAAAGGCAAACAATCAAGTCATAATATCCTTTTAATCTTCAAATACAACAGTCCAATAGGTGCTAAACTAAAGCTAGTAAACACTAAGTCTTTAGAGGTTAATTTAAAAAACCTTTGGTAAGTATCAATTCCTAAGGTTGGGCACAAAAATTTTGATGGGTTATTTTGAATCAAATTAACATTAGGGCATTTAACTCAACCTTTTGTTCAAGTCATTAAATTTTCGTAAGGTTTGGCTGATTTTCAAATTAGCACAAAAGGTTCTTTCCTATTGGTGATTACTTTTGCTAATTTAGGGGCAATTCCAAAACTTTTAAGTTTGTTCTAAACTACCCTTTTTGGGTTTTCAATCTAAAATGTCATTTTTTAATCGATTGTCCCATCATATTCTTGAAAAGTCAAAAATCATCCAAAAAGATATCTATGAATGGCCTGATAGCTCAAATAGCTACATCTAATTGAAATGGACTTTTATAAGTATGTAACATAGGCCATGGTTTAGGATTTAGAAAGAAAATGATAGATAGGCCCAAATTAAGTGTTTAAGGGTAATTGAATCAAGGATCATTTTTCTTCAGAAGAATTTCGATTTGACATAATTTCTAAGACAAAATTTATCTTTTTTTCTTTAGCTCTTTTTTGCTTGATTCTTTTTACTTCTTTTTTCATTTCATTTTTTACTTTGTTGGAACTTGAGATTTGGACTTTTTTCATTTTTCACTTTAAATATTTTAAATTGAAATTTAAAATTTCTTCGTTTTCCACTTTGAATATTTGAACTTGAAATTGAACTTTCTTCTATCTTCAAAATTTGCCTTTGACATCTGACCTTTTTTTTCTTATAACTTTAGAACAAAATTTGCCCCCTCTAACATTGAACCATTGCTTCACCTTATCCCCTAGTGTGGATGGTGATCCTTGATTAGGGCTTAAAGAAAAAAAAATAAATCATTAGGCTCAAGGGGACTACAAAGGGAATATAAGGGGAATTATTATCTATATTTGCAAAAGGATAAAGAAAAATGGCATTTGTTATTTCAAACAAAGCCATTTGAATTGGTAAGCATTTTGCTAGGAAAAATGGTTGTTTTTTTCTAAAATTATTTTCAATACCTTAATAACATGATGTTGCACTCAATTTTTAAAGGCTTGAGTTATACCCCTCAACATTATCAGCTTCATAGCCACTAATGAATCTTAGTTTTGGCTGGGCCTTTAGGAAATAAATCGAATTGGTATAGGAAAGCTTTGAATTTCACATCTTATTTATCAAGTATTGGATTAAAAATATTTTATCCCAAAGGAAAAGGTGTTTTTGGCTCATATTGGTTTTAATTTTGACTAAATCAAGGATTCATGGAAGTTGTGGTAAAAGTTTATCAAAATGAGGTAGATCTTAAAATTACTATTATTATTCTAGCACATGCTAAACTATTGGTATCTAAGTCTTTCAAGAGCATAACCTATTTGTTCAACTCTTAAGGAATCTAAAAAGGAACATTTTGGTGCTAAAGGTCTACAATTATGAAAGATCTATGGTTAAAGGTCTAGGATAATCATATAAATAGAGGTGAACGACTTTTTTTAAAGACTCCAATCTAATGCTGATCACCTATCAAAGAAATTTTTTTTAAAATATGCTCATTATCCTAGATATTAGAAATCATTATTAACAAAGTTCATGTTCTATGATAGGATGCACAACATTCACAATCCAAAATTATTTCAAAATTCATAGTTTCTAAAAAAATGAAAAGAGTTTTAAAGTTCAAATAGAAATTGCCCTTGATTGACATACTATAGTAAAGTCAATGGCTTTTCAAGCCAATCATCCTTGATCAACATCCACCAACTTTAAATTTTGCTAGACAGCATCCTTAAGGCCGAATTATAGATTAGCTAATGGAACATCAAGATATGTATCTAACTTTAAGTTCTCAAGCTCAAAACTTCCATAAGATGTGTCATTATTTCTTATCATCTCAATCATGCTATAGAAACAGCCACTATATAAGACTTGATTCTTTGTTGAATTCTTTAGCAGGAAAGATGAATCCAAAAGCCTATTGCATAGCAAAAAATGACTTAAGCAATTCATATAAAAATTTACAGCAACCTATAATTCCCTTATGAACTATATAGGATACTCTAAATTATCCTCACATTAAACAACATGCATTGGTTGGTGAGATCTTTAGATAGAAAATAAAGCATCCTCATGCTCAGATTATACCATTTTAGGTAGGGAAACTTCTAAGGCTATGCTTGGATAGAGGTCATCTGATTTTATCGAGGCTGTTGAGTAATGAAAAGTTAAGGTAAGGGATAAAGTATGATAGATTTCTTTACTTTCTCGATTTTCGATGGTCATGGCTTCCATCAGTTATGACTCATTAGCATTTATTAATACAATCACTTTGATATCCCATATATGCCACATGTTGCCTCTTAGTGAGCTTTAAGGTTGGCATAAATATGTATCATCAGACTAGCTACCACATACTGGGAATCTTGAAGTGGTTACCTTTTGATCCCAAATGAGCTAACAATAGTATTGGCATGTTACAGAACTATTCATAAATTCTTTTAGTCAAGGCCTTGTGTTTCTATAGATCTTTCTTTTTTATCAAACTCAAAGATAACCAATTCCTTTTGTGTAGTGGTTCTTACATTTATCCCTTATGAAAGGCATCAATGTTAATTTGGATGGCTAGTGCCGAAGTGTGAACATGCACATTTTGGATGTTTGCTGGTAGCCCATTTTAAGAACCCTTTGGCTATATATCTTGAATGTTAGTGGCTTGTCTTTCAGCTTGTGCTTCCTTCGATACCTCAGCAGAAGTGTTGGTAATACCTTCTAGTTATTGGCAAACTAGCTTCTTTGTCTTGAGTAGTTCCATTATACTGGCAATTTGTGCTTGTATTTCTTCCTGTTGTATGGTATCTTCGATTTAGTGATTTACGTTATTGCACCTTGAAAAAGGGAAAAATAACTTAAATCAGTTTGCATGAATGAATGTGTCTTGTTAACGTTAATCTTAATTATTATCCTTGTTTGGACATCAATGAATGGAAAATTGATATTTGGATTAATGAATAGATAAATGAATGAATGAACGAATGAGTAAGTGAATGACTAAATGAATGGATGGGGCAACATGCTATGAGACAAATTGGATGTCAAATAGCTAAGTATCAGACATAAAGATTATTGTAAGGGCAAAACCATTGTTTCACCAACCAAACTTTCTAATTTATCCACTGATTGTTAGCGTATTTATGATATTTAGAGAATACAAAAAAAGGTAACAAAAAAGATTGCTTTTACAAACATTTCATTTTTTTAGCTGCATTAATGCTTCTAGGGGATCCCCACAAGTCTTAGTCATTCATTCTGAATGCTATATTTACAAAGCCGAATAGGTAGCCTAAAGAATGTCTCCATGATTGCTTTTTTGTCCCTCAACATTCTAATACTTCCAATAATATGATGAGGGTTTAGCATAAATATTTGACTTCAGCCTAACCTAGATTATGCGAGCATTAAGTAGATCTTGAACTTTTGTTTTGAACTCATGGCATTTTTCTATAGAATGCCTTTGAGTTCCTATATGATATTCGCATTGTGCATTGAAGTCATACCTTTTAAAGTAAATGGGTTTGTAGCAGGAAATGTATAAAGGAACAATAAGCTGATCCTCGAACAAAAGAAAATAAAATTCTTTATAAGTTAAAAAAAAAACGAATCGAATTTGCTTCATTGTAGTCTTCTCTCAATATGGACACCGGGAAATGATATGGTAGCATTAGGAAGACTAGAAGGATTGGAAGCCAGGCTAATCTGCATGGATATGAAATCAAGCGTCTTTGCTTCAGACATGCCTAGTGATCACTCGATTTAAGCAACTACCTCATTTCTCCAACTGTTCCCTCCAAAGTCTCAACCTTTTTTATCATTCTATCAAATTGATTTTTCATTTCTTGGATTTCATGGACATACACTCTTTTAATGGACTTTAATGTGTTGGTTTTTGCCTCTAAATTATCATCCATGTCTTGATCCTTAAAATACAATGAATGGAATGAAATTAGGACATGATAAAAATTATGAATGCATGAGAATATAAACAAATGAAAATGTAAACCTTATAGACATAAAAAAATGCTTGAACGAATTTATAAATTTTCATGAGATATAATTATCGTGCAAGGATTGCAAAAGAGAAAATTCATCATAATATTGAAAATTAATGTGAGAAATAAATAAAATTCATTATAGCAAGACAAATATAGAATGATTGATATCAAGAAAATCAAATTATAAGAATAAGAAGTTAAAACATTCCCCCATGTGTGGCTAATGTGGTAATTTCTAGAACCAGATATGGCTCTAACTAGGTGAGGCCCTTATGGTTCACTATATAGGATTTGAGTTTGACATCTAAATAGGTTCTCGAATTGCCTCCTGAGCCTAAAATGGACTAAGAAGGTACTGTGATCCTTACCCACCATAGGTTTTTGTTGGAAAGGGTTTAATCCGAGTAGAAATATCTTCCATGCCCATAACGAGGCAACACCTTGGGCAAGCACTGGAATTTATATCCTATAGGTTTTTTTTTATCCCAGATGGAGGCTAACACCTCATAAGGTAGTACTACTTCACCTATTCTTAAAATATTGGGTAACTTAGGCCCTTTCCATATGTTTGGAGGAAAGTTTAATGCATTTGCACATTTTATGCGAGAGAACAAGCAAACCTTTTATTTCTTAACTTTTTTGAATAAAAACCTTATGTTAAAAGCCCTAAAAATTGCTACAAAAGAAATAAAATGATTAGTAAAAAATATTAACAATATAGACTAGAATTTTAATATAAATAAAAAATATAACAATAATTTTTGTTTTGAAAATACTGAGAATTGTAGTTAAATAAAGGTTGAAACTAAATAAATAAAAATTTAAATAATACATAAGTAATATTAGGCCTAACTCTCTAGTGTGTTCCCAGCAGAGTCACCAAGCTATCACAACGTGGCGGGGATAGAAATCCTAACTAGCCCAACTTAAAAGGGTGGTGTATCCCTAGTTCCTATATATATCTATATATCATTATTCTTTATTTGTAGGGGCCATACTATTATTATTATCTTTCTTCATTTTTTGTGTCTGGGGACTGAGTTGTTGAGATGAATCACTCACTCAACTTAACCGTAAGTAGTCATTACAAAATGACCATTTATCTTGAAGTTGCCACCAATCTATGTTGGCTAGGTGAGATTGGTAACCTATTGGAGTTTGCATTTCAAGGGCGACAAAACCCTTAAAAACAAACTCTGAAGTTTGCGATAATATCAGAGATCATATGAAAGGGTCTTAAAGTTAGTTATAATCATGAGTAAGGAACAATCCCTCTCATGATGCTCGGTAATCAGTATCTTATTAATCATGTGTTAACTTAAATTCTAATTTTTATCTAGTTTCAAAATCTGGTATCTAATTAAAATTTCCATGTATTAAAATAAAATTTTATGAAAACAAATTTATTATTCCAGATGAGAAAATTAAGCTTCTAATATTTTTGAAACTCAAAAAATCTTTTTGAAACAAATTTATTATTTCAAATGAGAAAATTGAGTTTTTAATATTTTTTAAATTCAAAATATCTTTCATACCCTAGTGGAGGACTAATGGAATAAGAAAGGTTTTATTATTCACTTTTACACCTTATTGGAGAACTAGTGGAATACAAAAGGTTTTAAGAAATCAAAATATCTTTTGTACCCTACTGGAGAACCAAAGGAATACGAAAGTTGTTATCATTCTTTTTTTTACCCAACTGGAGAGCCGAAGGAATATGGTAGGTTTTAAAAATCAATATATCTTTTTACCTCAGCAGAGAGCCAGAGAAATATAGAAGGTTTTAGTTTATGAAAATTAAAAAATCCTAATTTTTATTTTGAATAGGACATCTCTTAATTAATATAATCCATATAACCCTCTCATATTCTGGGAAATATTCCATGTACTACTTTAACTTAGAGATATTGCCTTAATTTTAGAAATTTTGGATTTTGTTAAAATATTAATATTTGTCCTAAGACTTGGTTTCGATGATATGTACGAAACTAGACTCAAAGGACTCATACATGGTCGATAAGACCAAAATGCCCATTAGAGTACTCTTGACATGAAAGTATCCTAGTAAACGACTTTGTTTTAATGCAAAATTACCAAAATGCCCCTAAGTATACCTTCAATTGGAAAATATCTTGGTACCTTTAAAGGACTTGAAAATGATCATGAAAGATGAACCTATCCTTAATGCACAACTTCGCATGAAAGAATCTTGATGATTATATATGACTTTATTCTATGGTAAATTACTAAAATATCTTTAATGTCTACCCTCGACACATAAGTATCCAAGTAAGCCTAAAGTACTTGATATTACCATGTAAGGATGAACCTATTCCTATTATGCACCTTTGACGTATAAATATCCTAATGATCATATGAGACTTGGTTCTAAAGAAAATTACTAAAATATCCCTAAGGTCTACCTTTAACATTAAAGTATCCTAATAACCCTAAGGGACTCAAAAATGATGTGTCTGATAATTTTACCCTAAATTAGTAACTTTTACATCAAAATTGACCTAAAATGCAAATTTTGCTAATAGGTTTTTAATTTTTCAAAATTACATTTTAGCCCTACAATGGCTAAAATTGCTAGAAAAATTGCCAAAGTAACAAAATACCCTAATTGGTAATTTGGTGCAAGAAATGACTATTCTTACCCTACAAATGCAAGGTTTTCCTAATAGATTATAGAGTTTTCTAACTTAACAATTTAGTCCCTAAATGAAGTGAAACACAAAATCAAATATTAAACACATCAAAATCATCATGAGAAACATGCCAAATATTATCAAAAGCGTTCGACCAAGTACCTTTGGCCTTAGGATAATTTTTTTAATATTTACAAAATAAGCCATTAAACTTTCTAAAATTATAAAAAGACCTTTAGATCTAGAAAATATATGATATACATTAAAACATATTAAAAATACATAAAAAGCATCCCCAAAGGCTCATGAAGCGTTCGGCCAAACTTACATGGCCTAGAAATAAATTTTCATTTTTACAATTTAGTTCCTACATGACATAAAACATAAAATCAAACATCAAACACATCCAAATAAACACAAAAATCATCTAAAAATTGCAAGAAAGGTTTAGCCAAACGCCTTTAACCTTGGAACAATTTTTTTACTTTTTACAAATAAGCCCTTCGACTTTCTAAAATTACAACAAGGCTCCAAAAAGGTTAAAAATGCATTAAACACATTCAAACGTCTTAAAATGCATGAAAATAACATCTAAAGGTCTTAAGATGGATTCGACCAAGCTTGGATGGCCAAGGAAAAAATTTTACAATTTTTCCTATTTAGTCCCTAGTTTACATAATTACAAAATAACCTAAAAATAAAAAGAATCACCAAATCAGCTTTGTAAGAATCAACCAAGCATGGAAATACCTTTTCAAGGCCTTGAAATTTTGGGAAAATTATTTTTAGGCCCCTACAAGTTTCAAACTTTATAAAATAGTCCTAAATCTCATAAAAATATGAAATAATATTTCATCAAAGGTCACAAACATATTCAGCCAACATGTATATCAACTAAAAACAGTTTTACTCATCACATTTTTTGATGAATATCAATATAAATACAAGTCATAATTTTTATCAAGCTTAAAGAAGCATAAAATCATGATAAGTAATAAACATAGCAACATAAATCAACATAAAAATATTAAGAAAAATAAAATAACAATATATACATGAAAATAATATTATTTCTATTAACAAACACAAATTATCTTGATGAAAATCAACTTATTGCTAATAAAAATTAAATAAAATAACAAAATTAAGAAACTCTGATCATGGCTTTCATACTTGGCCTTTCAACATAAATTAAATTCCATAAGCTCAAGTATTCACAGGGCTCCCTAAAAAGAAGAATCAAGTATGAGATGAGCAAAAATGAAAATTTTTACAAAAGAAATTATATTAAAAAGCTTAAGAACCTAAGAAATTTTAATGTTTTGTATTGTTTTTTCTTATAGGATGCCAAAGCCTTCCAAATGAACCAACCTCCCCTTATTTATAGGGGAAGGATTAGGCCAAGGTAATGGAAAAATCACCTTGGCCAAATGGCCTCTAGATTTTCCTTGAT
Source organism: Adansonia rubrostipa (assembly GCA_038381775.1). Taxonomy (NCBI): domain Eukaryota; kingdom Viridiplantae; phylum Streptophyta; class Magnoliopsida; order Malvales; family Malvaceae; genus Adansonia; species Adansonia rubrostipa. The sequence goes on along the minus strand of JBBYHM010111366.1, from coordinate 57,347 downwards.
TTTTCTTTTATTTTTTATTCATTATTTTTTGATAATTTTTACGTTTTTTAGATTTTTTTTATAAGATTTAATTAATGAAATTTTGTCTTTATGCATGTTACATTATGCATGACATCATAATTAGAATCTTTGCCTAAAAAAATCTAATTTGGATAATATTTAACTTCATGATAAAATTTAATCTTAATTAAATTAATTCTCGTATAACCAAATTATCAAAATTTGAAATTAAAATAAATACATGTAACTTAATGAAAATGTAGTAAATAAAATTATAATTACAAATTTTCAGGAAAAATGAATAAATTAAAGTAAAAGGACCAAATTGTAAGAAATTAAAAGTTTCAAATTAATAAATTTATTTATGAATTTAAACATGTCAAAAGCCCAATTAAATATCAAATGCAATTTTTGGATCAAAAAAGAATTAATAAAAATTTTGGAGTGAGAAAACATTTTTAGGCTTTGTTGTAAAATTAAAATGAGTCTAATTGGGCTTTGTGGGAAAATCAATGGGCTTGCTAGAAATAAAGGACTTGCTGGGCTTGTAAAGAATGAAATGGGCTTGATAGAAAATCAAAAATAGGCGTGGAAAGCTTGTAGGCTTGTTGAGAAATAAATGAGCTTATTAGGTCCATTAGCAAAATTTACAAATTTTTGGCCAATAAAGAAATTTAGCCCAAAAATAATAAAATAAAAAAATTTTCTTACAAAAATTCCAAGCATTGAATTGTAGAAAAGATTTTTAAGAAATCTTACGTGTAAGAAGAAAGACAATTCAAAATTCTGAACTCAAAAATTTTATGAGAAAAATCTTTATGAAAGAAAATTGAGATTTAAAAAATCATTCAAAACTAATAAAATAAATTAAATTTTCTAAAACTTAACTAATATGATTTTTATGAGAATATTTGAAGAATTTTAAAAATTCTAAACTTAGAAAAATCCTGCCAAAAAATTTATAGAGTAGAAAACTTTGTATTTTAGAAAAGAGAAAATTCCAAAAATAAATCTAACTTGAGAAAATTGAGCTAAATTTAATACCATGCTCAAAGCATTAATTGATGAAAATAATAAGGATAAAAACCTGAATTTTGGAACAAGTTTCACTAAAAAATTAGCGAGCAAAACACATGTACTGCAGTGAAAAATCACAAAATTAATGGCTAAATTAGTCAATTTGACACTTCATGGTATAAAATGCCAATAGATATTTTTCTTTTAATATTTATGATTTTTTAGAGTGCATATCGAAAAAATACTAATGTGCGTTGGTAATAATATACAACAGTGAACTTCTTAAATTTAACAAAAAAAATCTCAAACAATTTCTAAAAATAAAAAATTTAATTGTAATATCATTTATAGAAATGGAGGTCCAAAATTTGACAAGAAAATATTCAAAAATAACCCTTGAATATTCATCCTTTTTATCCAAGATTTATTCTTTATAGCCCTTGAAATCATTTTTCTCTTCATTTGCATATATGGCGATTTAGATATGACAAAATAGGTTATAAAAATAGGTTTTTTACTCAGTAGATAGTGACCTTTACCAGGGTCGCTAAGTTCTTGTTCTGGATATTTTAGAACTATTAGAAAAAGAGGCATGCACAAAATTAGGTGTCTACATAGGCTATGCAAAGCCCGTCATGATTTTCAAATCAAAATTAGCAATAAAGAGCTTGATAGAAATAACGTAGGGCTTAAAGATGCCACAAAAGTTTAACCAATTAGAAGAAAGGATTCGAGCGATTGACAATAAGAAGGAATTCAAAGATATGAGAGAACATTTACTAGTCCCAAAAGTAATCATTTGCCAAAGTTTAAAACTCCACAATTTGAAAAGTATGGTGGACTCTCATGCCTAAAAATGCATTTGATGGCATATTGTCTCAAAATGGTAGGACATGCTTGGAATTAGAAGTTGCTTATCTATATTTTTCCTGAAAGCTTAACTGGGCAGCATCCGAGTGTTATTCTTAATTGGGAAATGACCATCTATACACAAGGAAAAGCTTGGCTCAAGTAATTTTAGAGCCATGCAAGCACATGTTAAAGATAACTTTGAACTGGTAGACACTTCAAAATGTGAGAAAGAATCTAAGTGAAATATTCAAGGAGTGGAAGGATGTGGCCTCCTAAGTCCAACCCCCTCTCACCAATAGAGAAATGAATACTTATTTTATGGACATGCTTTCGCCTCTATATTATAAAAAGTTGGTCAGAAATGCCTTTTCAAAGTTTATTGATATATTGTTTGCTTTGGGAAGAATCAAGTATGGCATGAAGATCAAAAGGATTACAAATAGGGCTAATGCAGCTTCAGCATGGTAGAAAAGCAATGCTGCCAATCAATGTATGCAAGATTCAGCTATTAGCAGCAAAAATAAAAGAAAAATTAAGGTAACAAGAAGATCCATTTGGATATAGTCTTTATCCCTTACCATTTATTGATTAGCAAACTTTACAAATCCATCCCTATTTTCTAAAACTTTTCATGTAAACTTACCTAGCCTAAAGTTTAAATGTGCCAATGGAACTAGGGAGCAGTTTTCAAAAGCAGGAAAAAAAAAGAGTGTGGAGTTGTATCATCCTCTACCTTTCCTTAGATAAACTTTTTCACCTACTTATTTGAAGTTAGATAATCTCTATTGTCCCAACAAAATCTAAGAAACCTCCTTAACCAAAATGGTATACTCCAAGTGTTAGATGAAAATATCACTAGGTAGAAGGTCATTCCATGTAGAATTACGATGCATCTAAGAACAAAGTATGAGCCCCCATGGTTGCAAAGCAAACAAATTTCAAAAAGCTTATGAATACTTATTAAGGACGATCAACTTAAAGGTCATCAATCCTAAGGTAGTATGCCAATCAAGGGTAGTTTCAATAATCACTTTAAGATTTTGGACCTTTATTTTTGGAAACAATGAACCTTGGCTCAAAATGAATAAAGTTAGAATTATGAGCATCATGCATCCTATCTTATTTTTGAAACTTTAAGTGCTAATGATTTTTATTATCAATGGTGGTGAGAACCTTTTAAAAGATTTTAATGGGATCAGTGCTCACCATAGACAGAACTCTCTTGAAAATAAAAAACCTAAAAAAAAGAATAAAAAAATCTTTACCTTCAGTTATGCATTTCTTGCAATTTAAATAAAAAACTTTTAAAACTCTCTGGATTCTTGAGGGTTGAACTAATAGGTTATGCCCCTAAAGGATTTGGATACTGATAGTTTGACATGTGTTAAAATGATGCTAGACTTCGAGATCTCTTAAATTTACTTGGATAACCTTACTTCATAGATTCCTTGACATTTCTTAAAATCCTTGATTCATGAGGAATGAGAACCAGCATTAGCAAAAAATATTTTTCTTAAAGATGAATCCCTTTCAGCCCAATCATGATAAACAAGAAATGAGATTTAAAAAGGAATCCCTTGCTAATACGATTCCTTTTTAAAGGTTTAACCAAATATTAGGGTTCGTTGGTGGCTACAGAGTTGATACTTTCGTAAAGCACACATAAAGCTCAAACATTAAAGAAAAGAAATGAAAAAGCATAAAAAAATTAAGTGTAACATCATGTTATTAAGGTACTTACAACGATTTCAAAAAGAAAACTATCCTCTTTCCTAGGGAAAAGCTCATCAATTTGAATGGTTTTGTATGGGATATAAAATAGCCATTTTTTTCTATCTTTTTACAAAAATAAAATTTTTCCTTTTGTGGTCTTCTTTAAGCCTAATGAATTATTCTATCTAAAAACCCTAATCGAGGATCACCTTTTACACTAGAGGGCAAAGTAAAGCGAAGCTTTAAGATTAAAAGGAGCAAATGTAGTTTTAAAGCTACAAGAAGAATATGCCTATTATCATAAGGCCAAAATGAAGACATATTAAAGTTCAAGTCTTGAGTTCCTTTATAATGAGAAATAAAAAAGGAACATGATAAAAAAAGTAGAGAGAAACATAGGAAAATTAAAAAGGAAAAAATGAAGAAATGAAGATGCATCTTATCTTGAAAAACATGCTGGACAGAATTCCTTCTAAAGAAAAATGTACTTGATTTAATCACCTTCAAAGACATAATTTAGGCCTATCTATCTTTTCTTTTCAATCATGAATAGTGGCTTGAGTTACGTACCTTAAAAGACCATTTCGTTTAAACAAAACTATTTAACCTGTTAAGCTATTCCTAGGAAACTCTTAAAAAAATCCAATTTTTTGATGAGTTTTTAGTACTTAAAAAGATGATGGGGCAATAAAAAAATAAGTATAGTGCTAGGGTGAAACCTTAAAAAGGGTAGTCTAGAATGAACTTAGAGATTTTAGAGTCATTTTTAAATCTGCAAAGGTAGCTGCTGTTAGTGTATGCCCTTGAAGCAATCCGGTTGAGACATAGGATACGTGGTCAAATAACATCATACATGTTGCAATGCTTAAAGTAACATAGGTTTTCCTTTATTTTAATTGCATGATTGACACTCACACAGACACAAATTAGATAAAGCCCTTAAAACACCATGGCCTTGCAAAGTTTGTAAATCATTACGACGATGAGATCCTTATACATAAAAGCCATGTTCTAAAAATATTCCTAGTCACCATATAATCAATACAAGGCATTGAAATTACATAAATACCAATATATGCTAAGCCTCAAAAAATTAGATGCATGCAAACTTGCGATTTTATAAAGGTTAAAGTACATGAGATATTTAGGGTTAGCATATTGGTGCTTCTTTTATGGAAACAAGTTCACTAAACATGGCCCATTTAAGAACTCCATTTGATATAAGTCACTCAAGTATCTGTGGAATATGTTTTCATGTGCCATTCATGTATAATAGTCTTTTAGCTTGTGCTACCAAGTCATCATGTATGAGGAGTGTTATGCTTTGATTCCATCATGAACAAGTCCACAATATATGGACGCTTATAATAAGGTGATTTTAGGTATAGCATGAATCATATGGTAGATAAATGAGTGATCCAAAAAGGATTTATCACTTTGAGTGACATTAAAGACATATCTTAAGTGTTCATAACTATAGTTAATTAGATTAAAGTCTTTGGCCATAACACAATGGGTTCTAAAAAATAGTTCCTTATAGATCCATAATCATTAACCATAAGTTACAAGTGCTAATATGGATATAAGTTTGGGTAGACATTGCCCCATGCTTATTTTGTATCTGCGATATATGGTGAAGGGACTGTATTACACTGAGAGACTGGTTACTGAAAGGTTTTTTTAAAGTCACATTAACTTTTTTAACATTTAAGTGGTCATGATAGGCTGCTATATCTCGCTTTTGATCTATGAACACGATTAATGAGATATTTATGTTCGTTGCCTACATGTTGGGAACCTAATGAGTCACACACAATAAGTTAGATCAGTTGGATTAAATATGGGATTTAATTAAGTAAAAGGTAATTTAAGTAAAAGACTTAATTGAAAAAGTTCAATTATTTAAGACAAAATTAGATTTGTGAAATCTAGATTTTGTTGTCTACTTAAGACATTAACAATAAGATTGTCTTGCTAAAATAATGTCTAAATTAAGATATAAAGCGTAAAGGTGGACAAATACTAGTTCTAGTTGAAATAGGATTTTTACTAGACTAAGGATTTAATTGTGAATCAAATTTTTCTATCACATATCTTGAACTTAATCGATTTGAATATTATTTTAATATCAATTATTTGAAATTAAAGTTAAATAATATTATAATCAAGTTAAATAATAGTTTTAACTAATTAAAGGATTTTATAGTGATAAAATCCATATGGATGTGTATATACTACCTAAATATTTGTTTCCAATTTATTTATTTAGATTTTAATAATTATTTGATAATTATATTTATTAAAGAAATAAAATTTATTTATTTAGATAAATAAATAATTTAATTAATTAGATTAAATTCATGGAAACACAAGATTGGCTTAAAATTTTGTCTTACGCCAAACCGCTACTTGTAGCCCAAGCTTGTTGGGCCGATTTCTTTGGCCCAATTTTGTTTGATATGTCAGCCAAGGTTGGATAGGAAAGGCTGACAATAAAGTTTTTTTGAACTAAGGTTGGTTAAATTAAAATAACTAAAACAAGGAGAAAGAGTTTCGCTTAATCTAAGAGGTTGATTAGGTTAAAACTCTTCCACTTAAGTCAAACTAGGACTACGATTAAGCTAGTATATAAAGACCTATTGGGATAGAAAAATCTTAGGATTCTTTCTGAGCTAATTAAGAGTAAAACATTTGTAAGGGTTACAAAATATTTTTTAGGGTTTTTATCTCTCTTGCCACTACGTACTCTTATTCTCGTTCTTACTTTTTACACCAACCTCCTCTAGGAATTATTCTTGGTTCTTGATTGAGGAAAATAAGAAAGATTACCTTTTGATTAAGGATTTGCTACCCTTCTAGCTAGCACCAAAGAACCATCAGGCCTTGAGAAGGTTTTAACAATCGCTTGTGTGGATAACTATTAGAGGCAAAAGATGTGTGTAGCTCATGGTCTCTAAGAAATCATGAAAGAAGCCTAGCTGATTTCTGTCAAGATTCTTGGGGTTGATTTATTTTAGATTTCTACATCTAAAATTTAAGGTAGCCTTTTTATCATACGGATGATTAAATCTTGGATGAAAATTTTAACGTTACTACATGTAAGTCCCTCCCTAAATATCTGTAAGAAAGTTGACTATTACATATATATAAGGCCAGACTTTACTGAGAAAAGTTCCCTTCAACCACCAAAAATAAAAAAACCCTACCGTGTTGATTTAGGGATAGTTTAAACCCCACCATGATTATATGATCCGAATAGGGGCAATCCTCCCCAAATAAGAGTCGACATATGAATGCAGCTTGTTACTTCGACAACAAAAAACTATGAGATTTTTAATCTTGAATTGATAAACATTAACTTTTTTATTTGGTGACCTTTCAAGAAAAACCAAAGTATTTTCAGGACTTTAAAGTCAAAATGAGAGAAGGTATCGCTGTGGGAAGCACTAGACTGCCCTTGAAAGATCTAAGATGAGCTTTCACTAATGCCAATAAGTGAAGAAAGTGGCAATATTGAGGCATAAAATAATGAAGCCTTGCCAATATATAATAAGACTAATTTTTCTAAGCATTTTTTGACATGACATGAAATAGTACATCTATCATGTCTTTATTTGCATTTGCATTTGCATTGTTTCAAAAAGCATTCGCACTATGCGTAAGTATTAATATTCATATCATGAGCACTTACACCCTTAAAAAAAAATTCTAATATCAAATGTGAAAACCTAGGAATAGCTAATCAGTTTCATCCAATTGAAATTAGCACTAAAATAAGAAAGCCTGAGAGCAGATGATAGGTTTTTTTCCAATTGAAATTGGCACCAAAACAATAAATGCCCAACATAGCTGACTGTATTGTAAGCCTGATAAAGTTGGCCAACAAAATTTTGGACTAATTAGTTTCATTTTATTTACTTCGTTTAACTAATAAGTTTTTCCCTAATCATCTCCTCGAATAATAGGTTTTGCCTTAGTCACTTTCTTTAACTAATAGGTTTCGCCCATGTTTTTTCCTTGACAGTTTGCCTTTGTCAAGTCTTTTGACTAATAGGTTTCACCCTGGTTAATCTTTTGACTAATAGGTTTCACCTTAGTCATCTCTTTGACTAGTAGGTTTAGCCTTAGTCTTCTTCTTTCGGCTAATAACTTTTTTTCTAGTCACATCTCTTTGACTAAGAGGTTTTACCCTAGCCAAACCTTTGACTAATAGGTTTCACCCTAGTCATCTTCTCAACTAGTAGGTGTCACTTAGTCATCTTCTTTTGGCTAATAGGTTTCGTCCTAGTGACATCTCTTGACTAATATGTTTCGCCTTGTCAATCTTTTAACTAATAGGTTTTTCCCTACTCATCTCCTTGACAAATAGGTGTCACCTTAGCTACCTTTTTTAGCTATTTGATTTCACACTAATCACATCTCTTTACTAATAGGTTTCACCCCAGTCATCTTTTTTTACTAAAGATTTTACCTTGGTCATATTTTTTGGCTAATAGGTGTTGCACTATTCACCATTTTTTTATTTATTGGTTTCACCTTAGTTATATTTCTTAACTAATAGATTTTGCTCTAGTCATCCCTTTTGACTGATAGGTTTCACCCTAGTCAACCATTTTAACTAGTGGGTTTCACCCTAGTCATCTTTTTTAACTTAAGATTTTACCCTAATCATTTTTTCTCTATTAATAAGTTTCACCCTAATCTTTTCTTTTGACTAATAGGTTTTACCCTAGTCACCTTTTTGGACTAATAAGTTTTGCCCTAGTCATTCCTTCAATTATTGTTTTCACCCAGCTTATTTCTTTCGACTACTAGCTTTGTTTGGGTTATTCTCAAGCTAAATTAGAAAAAATGGAAAGACAAAAAATGAAAAATAAAAAGCCTGGACAAATTATGTCCTTGGTCTTTACCCTATTCTTGATCCTTACCAATGGCCAATGAAGGATAGTTGTAAAAACTAAATTTTGTTTGAACCCCTTTTGAAGCAAACTATGCTTAACTCAAAAATGGAAAACACCTATCTCTCTTCCCTAACCAATTTTTGACATCCAAGGACTTAACTGAAAGATAATAAAATAAAATAATAAAAATAAAAAATGGGGAAGGTTTGAAATGCCTAGGGAGCATAATTAAAAATGTAAAAAAAGTCATTTTCATGAATTTCACGAAGACTTATCAATACATTTCATTGATGTATTGATACATTACTGGGTTTTGATTGTTTACAAACTTGGAATGTGCATGTTATTGATAAAATGCACATTGCATCGATACAATATGTTTTATATCAATACAATGTCAAGTTTTCTAGGTTTTTTGACTCTAGAAAAGAACCTACATTGATACAAACACCAATGTATCATGCTAAATGTAAGTTTTCACAATGAACAAGCTTTCACCTAAGTTTTACTATTTTTTACTTTCCTACTGAGCTTGGATAACTTTATTATCATACAAGAAATCCTTCGTAAATATTTTTATGTTGAAATATAAGCTTAAGAACCACCTGCATAGATTAAGCCATTAAAACTTAAATAAGCTTTGAATAAATGAGTTTATGTTCAAATCATACATGGAAACTAAATGGCATCTAACTTGGTTCTTTTCTAACTATTTTGAGTCAAGTTCAGTTGAAGTTCAATGAGGTGCTGTTTTGAGTTAAATTTAAAATCTCTTTCTTGCATAGAGCTAAGATATAGCCATACTGAGTAGGGTTTCTATTTGAAGCCATGCACTTGAGCTTGTCAACCAAACTCAGTTGAAATTATACATATTTATGAGGATTTCACCCCTCCATTAGATCACTAAGAGTTTAGATGGTTTGCTTGCAAGCACTTTTCGGTGAGTTGTTAACAAAATGGTAGATGTGCATGGGGATCATGGTTGATCAGCCAAAGGAGGCTTTAACCCTCTTAAGTCATTCAAAATAATAAAAAGAGCTAGTTTTCAAGAAAAAAAAATGCAAAAAGAAAAGAATAAAAGAAAAAAAAAGACAAATAAAGGAAAAAAAGATAGTTTCTTTAAGTTTCACCCAAGGTGGTTTCTCCACTTGTTTTCACTTTGTTTTTGATCATTTTCTCTTCGTCTTATGTGAGCTTAAGGATCTATTGGAAAAACAAATTAGATTGCACAATGAAATTTTAAAAACTTTTAAACTAATCATACTAGATCTTGTTATATACAATAAAACTACTGTAACTAAGTACCTAAGTTGTAGATTTGCAAATGTCATCCAAGAATTCCTATAGTAGATCCTTGTGAAAGCTTTAAACAACTAGCACTCTCTACTATTCCCCAATCCTCAAATGGTAGAGTGTGTGGGCAATCTTTGTCTTAATCAACCCCAGATTCATATGGCTTGAGTCTCTTTTATGACCACCTTTGTGCCAATAGATTAAAAGTCACAAGATGATGTGATTAGAAAACTTAAAAGTGGTGCAAATAGTCTAACGTGAAACCCTAGAGGTTGCCTCTTATATATATTAGGTAACAAGGTGGCCCTAATTTTAATTTTCCTTTTAATTAGAATAATTATTTTACCACCTCCTTAAAAACCCTACTTGGTTGCCAACCCTAATATAGGTATAGCCTAAAATTCAGCCAACCCCTAATGTACCCAATCATTTTTTTAGCCTAATTTATTATAAAGAGTATTTAATCTGAATAATTAATTAATTTTGATTAAATCATTAATTTTATATAACCAGATAATTTTCTATAACTCCAATTCTAATTTAAAATAAAATCATGACAATTTTATTTGAATAGAATAGTTATGTACTAATTATCAAAATAAAATTAACACGTTATGATAGGAAGATTTAATGGGAGCCATTAATGACTCTTTAAATTTTCGAAGATCATGCATTGTGATAAAATTGGCCGTAATGTTACAAATACAATTATTTGTAAATGTTAGAGGATTGCATTTTTATAACCTAAAGGTCATAAACAAACTCTTTTATGTAGGCTTGCAAAATGAGTTATTTTTGAATCATTAGCCTATTAACTAATAAAAACTTCTCATGGTTGTTAAAGTAACAACTGAACCATATGTTTAGAATTTGAGTTTCATTGTAATCCAAATCGTTTAATGGCTTTCACAATAAAATATCATGAATATAGCTGAAGCGTATTCTTACAAAAGTGCTAAAAGTGTTGTCCTAGTTGAAACAGAGTTGTTAATTAAAAAAGTTCAACATTGGATGTACTAACGATTAGCGCAATACAAGTGGGAGATGTTGTGTAAGCTTATCAAGTTGGATGAGGCATATTTGGTCAATAATGCAAACCTATCACTTAACCTAGTAATATAAGTTTTTCCTTCATGTAAGTATGATGATGTATTGTCATCAAGTACTAATTGGATGTAGTCCATGGAACATAAAAGCCTTGCAAAGGAATAATAAAAAGTTATAACTATTAAATCCTTATGCATTAAAGCCTTGTTCCTAAAACTATTCTAAGTCATTGAATTACCAAGAGAAGGCATTGGCAATGCTAAGAGACTAGTACATGTTAAGCCTTCTTACTTGTGAAGTAAGTAACCAATCTCATGGGTGGAAGTATAAAGGATACTTGGGATAAATATTGGTACTTGCTACAGAACAAGTTTACCAAACATTATTTGATGTGAGAACTATATGGTCACTTAAGTGTATATGGAAATGTCCTCACATGCTAGTCTTGTAAATAGTGCTCAGACTTGTGATACCAAGTCATTTTGTATGGGAAGTGTTGTAATATGCCATATACGAATTTGGCATGTCAAAACAGGGAACTATATTATGGAATTGGATTGAGTTATTAGAGTGAGTTGCTTGCTTGACTTTTTTGCATGGCTATTATGAAATAACTGGAGTCGCCACCATTCTTTTTGGGATAGATGTGATTGGTCATTTATTAAAATTCATTTTTAAGGCTTTCATAACACTCAAAAAGAGATCTCAAAGTCCACTTATAAACAAGAGAAAACAATTAGGGTTCAAGAGTCAGTTACATGCGAAAAAGGATTAGCACCCCTGCAATGTCTATAAATTAGTACCTTTTAATCATGCATTATCCTAAGTCTCAACCATAATTGGTTTATAACGGTGTTTAAAAATAATTCTCATATTCTAAAATTATTTATTGTTATTATTATTTCTTACTGGGATGGACTAAGTTTTATTTTTAGAAAAAGATGAAAACTCTCATGTTCCACCAATAAACCTAATGAAACACAAGAGTTTTATTTTTTAAGTCTTTAAAAATCTTGGTTCACTATTTCAAGGAGGATATTTTGTTATGTATAATAATTGATGAGATTATTTTTATAACTTGGAAGAAACCAATGGACTATTTTAAACAAAGAATATTGTCTCAATTATTAAAAACATGTGTTATATTACAAATATTTTTAAAGACCTAATTTTTATCTAAAAATACTAAAATGCTCTTAAGGATTTGGACATAAAAGTGCAAAAACTAATCCTAATGACTTGGCTTTGATTGAAAAACCTAGAATCAATTTTTAAGGTTTGTTTTAGGCATGAAAGTGCTAATGCGGCCCAATAGGCTTGGTTTTGATTAAAAAAAAATAAAATAACCTTCAAGGCTTGGTTTTGACATGAAAGTGCAAAACTAACCCTAAAGGTTCAAGATTGACATAAAACTATTAAAATGAGTCTAAGAGTTTGGTTTACACATGAAAGTGCTAAACTAATCTTAAAGGTTTGATATTGACATAAAATTAGTAAAATGACCTTAAGAGTTTGGTTTAGACATGAAAGAGCTAAATTAACCCTAAATACTCGATTTTAATAAGAAAAGTCTCAAATGACCAAGGTTTAGTTTTGGCATTTAAGTATAAAACTAATCCTCGGGGCTTGGTTTAGACATGAAACTACTAAACTAACCCTAAAGGCTTGATTTTAATAAGAAAAATCTAAAATGACCCTAAAGGTTCATTTTTGACATTTAAATATGAAACTAACACTAGGGGCTTGGTTTTAGTGCAAGAAAGTTCTAACATAACCTTAAAGGCTTGATTTTAACTTAAAAACACTAAAATGATCCTAAAAGTTTGATTTTGATGTATAACTGCTAAGACAAACCTAAAGGACTTGATTTTAACAAAAAAAAAAACTAAAATCACTATGAGAGTTCAGTTTTGACATAAAAAAGAAAACAACCTTAAATGACTTGGTTTGAGCTAGTGATCTACGTTTTAGCCCTAGTTTAGTTAAATGACAAAAATAACTTTAGAAATGCATGTTTAACTTAGAAAATTAAAAAATACACCCTACTATTAGGAATGCATTTTTTCTTTAAAAATTATCAAAATAGCCTCCCCTAGACTCCCCTAGGTTTGACTAAAAAATACATTAAAATTAATTTTTTTCAAATAGAAACATGGAGAAATAATATGGACAAATCTTAAATTAAAAATCCATAACCCAACTTTGAAAATTAATTTAACTTGAAAATAATGCCAACATAAGTAAAAAAACATGAATTATATGATAGTAATAACATTTGACATAAAAACAAGATATAAACATGATAACATGGCAACAACACTATATAATAAACTAGCTCAAGTTGGGCCACTTAAAAGGTTTGGAAACCTTAGCTTAAACCATCACCTAAGTACAAAATTTAGGATCACCAAGCTCACAATATTATATTAAAGTAAATAAAACTATGAGAACATGAATATAATGATAATAACAATGTGAACATAGAGGAAATATAACATTAAAATAATTGTAAGAAACATAACACTAATATGAAAATAAAATGTCAAGAGCATAAAAATTAGATAATTTGCAAAAGGTTTGGCCAGTAAAGAGTTTAGAAAACCTTTGCTTAAACCATCACCCAAGTTGGAACTTGGAATCATCATGGTTGAAATTATATAGTAGAAACAAATATAACAACATTGAAATTAAAGGGAGCATAATTAAGTAAAATAAATTAAAAGAATAAGAAGTTAAATTAAGCATACTCTTAAACAAATTAAAATAACAAGAAAAAATTAAAGTAAGAAAAACTTAAATAAATTAATTAAAATAATGAGGACGTGAAGTAAAGTATTTTGCTTAAAGTTTGGCCCCTAAAAAGGTTCTAGAAACCTTGGCTCAAACAAATCAACTAAATTGAGATTTAAGGTTATAAAGCTTGAAATTAAATACAATAATAATGAAATATAAATATGAACATAATTCAAACAACAAGAATAACTCAAAGTTTGGCCTCCAAAAGGTTGATACAACCTTAAGTCAAACAATTCACTAAGCTTAACTTAGGATCATCAAGCTTTGCCCATTAAATCAAAATCAATGTAACTATTAAATAAAATAACAAGGACTTTAGATAAGAAATAATTTGCTCAAGTGTGGCCAATAAAAAGGATAAAAATACTTTTAGCTCAAGCCATCACTTAAGTAAACTTAAGATTATAAAGCTTTAAAAGTAAAGAAAAATAATGAAAATAACTTTGAAAATAAAATAAAACAAAAGTTTGGAAGAGAAAACAAGATAGGAATGAAGAAGAAAATGATAAAACAAAGAAAAGAAAAATAAGAACAAAGTAGTAATATACCATGAATCAAAATGGACGGAAACTTTTTCTCTATTTTTCTTTTTTCTTTCTCTTTTCTCTTTTTTCTTGCCTTTTTTAACAATGATTTCCAATAAAGTCCTTTTTTAGCTAAGAACTCAAATGGTACTCAAAATGTGATAAAAAAGAAAATGAAAAGAGGGTAAATAGTATATTTCCTTTTTTTTAGCTTTTTCAAACCTTTCTCTTACATGGCCTAAAAACTATCCCTATTGGCTTTTCAAAGCTTTCTCCATTAAAGAATAGCCCCCATTTGTTGCCTTCCCTATTTTTTAGGCTGAAGAAGGCTAGTATATGACAAAAATTAAAGATTAAGCAGCGACATAAGCTTTGCATGTCAAAAGTTAATGTTGCAGCTTTAACCAATTAGCAACCTTGGCATTATAACGTGAAAAGTTGGAACTACGGTGCCATTAAGTAGTAGCGTTAATGTCGTAGTGCTAGAAGTTAGAGCTGCAACACCAAAAAAGCTGTGAACTAACCTTTTCCTTATTGTAGTTGCCTTTCTTTAAGATAAAGTGTGTTTATCATGAGTTAAAGGTTGAAAAAGATTATTTAGTGCCCAATTCATTCAAGGAGGTTAGAACAAAATTATGTGTCTACAGAGGGGTGTCATTTGCTAATTAATCATGAAATGGATCCTAAAAAAGTGATGCCTAAGGTTGGGTGATTTTTGATATAGCATGAACCATGGAAGGTTTAGGAGTGATCTAGAGTGGATTAACCACTTCAAATTACATCAAAGATATATCTTAGTTGTTCTTGTTTTGGTTAATTTTATAAAGTGACTCGCTAGTGCATGATGGATTTAGGAGAAATCATTTCTCTAAATTCATAATATTAACCATTAGCTATAAGAACTAACATGGATTGAACAAGAGTAGACACTGTGCCATAACCATGGTCTTTCTAGAGATATTTGGTTGAAAAAACCAATTACATAGATAGAATGGTCACTAAAAGGTTTCAAAATGGTAATATTGACACCATAATATATGAGTGGTTATGATGGCTTGTTAAAGTCTATTTATGATCAATGAACATAATTAATTTGGTTAATTATATTTATCGCCAACAAAATAGTAACATATGGGTCACACACAATAGGATGGAATGTTGGATTAAATTAGGATTTACTTAAGTTTGACTTAATTAAATAAAAGGTTATATTTGAGGACTTAATTGAAGAGTATAATCAAGAAAGTAGACATAAGTAGGACTTGAGAAATCCAAAATTGGAAGTTTTAATATTGCAAAGAGAATGTGGTTCTCCTGGAAAGCTAATGATGTTTTAGCCAAATTATTTTGGAGACAAGTTAAAATGTTTCACTTATACAAGGAGTTTGGTTGATAATCAAATTCTTTATTCTAAAACTATGGGTATTCGAATAACATAACATAGCTTAATTTTGTTTAATGTTATATGATACATTAATTGATTAGGGACTTGAATGTATGAAACATCCTACTTGAAAAAGAAATTTTAATTGAAAATTTTATGTAGTCTACTAATCTTGGTATAGCTGAATTAAAGACTTGTCTGATTTAATTCTTGGGCACCTCTACTAATTCTGAGGTATGGAAAAAGTCATACTTTTAATGACCGTAGGCCTTGGGAGTTCTAGAGTCTATTACGTGTGGGGAAGGATAAGGCCCCACAACACCCATAAGTTAGTACCTTTTAGTCACATGTTATCTTAGAGCTCATTTAAAATTGGTTTTAGTTTTTAGTATTCAAAAAGAATTCTCGTGTTTCAATATTATTTATTATTGATATTACTATTTATTTTAAAAGTGAATCAGATTTTGTTATTTTTGAATGAAAATATTTTCATACTCCCCTAAAAAACCCAAGAAATAGAAAAGTTTTTATTTTTTGGAAATTTTTTAAAATTCTAAGTCACTTTTTGATGAGGATATTCCATCATTAAAATTAATCGATGATACCCTTTACAAATACTAGAAGAAATCCATTGACTATTTTTAACTCAAGGATATTGCTTCAGTTTTTATTAAGACATGTTATATTACAATACTCTTAATATCTCTATAAAAAATTTAAACCCAAAAGACTAAAAAAATGACAAAAATATTGATAAGGCTTAGTTTTGACATGAAAGTGCTCAACAAAACTATAAAGGTTGGAAATGACATAAAAATACTAAAATACCCCTAATGCTCGATATTAGCACAAAAGTGCTAAACAACCCTAAAGGTTTGAAAATGACATAAAAAATGTTGAATACCCTTAAGGCTTGATTTTGACATAAAAGTGCTAAACACAACTTTAAAGGTTACAAAATGACATGAAAATACCAAAATGGCTCTAAAGGTTGCAAACATGAAACTGTAAAGATAATAAAATAACCTCAAAAGGTCCATTTGACATGAAAGTGTAAAACTAACCCTAAAAGACTTAGATTTATTACAAAATTATATAATGACCTTAATGAATATGTTTTGACCTAAAAATCCTAACACAATCCTAAAGGACTCAGTTTTCGTCTAATGGGCATAGTTTCAATTTGAAGTTTGGTTGAAAGACCAACATACCCCTAGAATGCATGCTTGGCTTAGGAAAATACCCCTAATTCTTGTGAAAAATGATAGGAATATTCCTAGAAAATAGACTTGATCATAAGTCTGGCCATGACCAAAATATGCCCCAAAATATGTATACATAAAAAATCAAGATGAACTAAACTAGGCTTTAAAGTGTATTCCAACTTTGAGAATAAATTAATATATCCATATGAGTAAATACATGGATAAACAAGACAATGATATCATAAGTGCATTTTAAAGGAAATGGAAAAAAAAAAAAAAAAGACATAATAATACTTGAAAGCATAAAGAAAGATAACATAGAAATGGAAAAATAAAGTAAATATGACAATACGACTAAAATAAAAAGAGCATGAATAAGGTTATTTGCTAAATGTTTGACTAGTAGAAAAGGATTAGAAAGCCTTAGCTCAAACCATGACCTAGATAAAAGTTAAGATCATCAAGCTTTAATCATTAGAATTAAGTGTAACAATAAATTAAATAAATAATAAAAAACCTAAAGGAAACAATTTGCTCAGGCTTGGCCATTAAAAATAAACCTTAGCTAAGCAATCACCTAAGTAGCACTTAGTATAACAAAAAAAAACCTTTAAAAATAAAATAAAGAATCTAAAGACAAGAAGATGAGATGAAGAAATAGATTAAAAAAAACAAGAATAAGGTAGAAAATTACCTTAAAATAAGATCAAACCTTTTCTTTTTCTTTCTTTTTTCTTTTTATTCTTTTTCTCTTTTTTTCTTTCCTTTTCTCTCAAGCTTCAAAGAGAAAAAAGATAAACTAGACCAAAATGGCATCGTCCTCCTAAGCTTCTACCAAATCCTTATTTAATAGATTTTTTTAGTTTTTAATTCATTTAATGCATGACTTATCTATGTAAGAAAGGTATAAACAACTTTAGACTAATGCAAAAATAATTTTACATACCATGCCTTAAAAAGCTAAAAAAAATTTTATAGGTAAAAAGTTTATTTGGAAATTTAACATTAAGATTTTAAGTGTAAAAGGTTAATTAAGAATGTTTTGCATGATTAAAATGTGATCTAATGTCATTTGGAATGATTAAAAAGGAAAAATGCCATTGAAAACTAGGTTATCAGATCTAAAATGCTCAATTTTGCTTTAAAGTATTGATACTAGTATAGATACTTCACCTTATAAACTTGGGTTTTTTTTGTCAAGTATCAATACTTAAGAGAAAATATCAAATACTTCAATACTAAAATATCGATAAAATGAGATAAATATTGATATCTTAATGTCTCGAAAAGTGTAATTTGGCTCTATTTGTGAAAGTATCAATATTGATATTGATACTTACCTTCATCTTTGAAATTTTGACTATTGGAAGTCCAAGTATTGATACTTTGAAGTCTAATATCGATATATATATAACATGTTTTATATAAAATGTTCTATTTCAACTCCCTAATCATCTTCACTAGTCTAATTTAATCCTTGGACACCTCTGTTGATTGTAAAGGTATGCAAAACAATACTTTTAATGACCACGTAGAAGTATTGGTTCCAAAGACCAGAGGAATGCTTCAAAGTTTAAACAAAATTAGCTATTCAAAGGAGCATGAACAAAGAATGGGTTTCTTATAACATTCTTGAATACATATTAACTGAAGATAATTGGCCTAACAAAAAATGCTAAATTTTGTGACATTTGGTCTAAAAACACTAATAGTTAGTGACTTGGTCCTAGGGTCCAACAATGAATGAAAGAGTTATACTATGTTGAGTGGTCTTCAATATTGATTAAAGAACTTACACTCCAAGCCCAATATGGTCGACCAACCCTAAGCTTTTATATGTTTAAGGATTTTTTTTATACACGTTATGTATAAGAAAAAAAAGGCAAGACTGTAAACACCAATTTTCATCCATGCCCCTATTCTAACAGTCCTAAATATCTGAGAATGAGAATCTAGTGGTTACCATAGTAGAACTTGACCTTCTTTAGGCAGACTGGGCATTTTAAAAACCATTTTAGTCATGCCTAAGTAATCACATGTGCACGTGATGGAAAAAGTGTAATTTCGAGGGTTGTAGAGAATAAATCTCAGATAAAAAGAATAAATATTGAAGAAAAAAATTGGTCTTTAAATATTTTCTTATCAAATTTTGAAATTCATTTTTGCATATGATGTCATGATTAAATTGTCCTATTTTTAAAACTTTTTAAAAAAATTTTCATGAAATTTTGAAAATCAATTGTCGTATATTTTTTACAATACCCGTGCAATATTATTCAAGAAAAATATGTATTAACATCTTATACCCTAAGGTGTTAAATTGTTAATTTTAGTATTTAATTTTGAATTTTTCACAATACTGCGAGTATCTTGCTCATGAAATTTTTTGTAAAATTTGTTCTGGATTTCAAATTTTCATCCTTATTATTTTATAAATTAATATTTTGAATAATATGTTGAATTCAACTCATTTTTGTAAATATTTGACCACATTTTTGAAAATTTCTTGTCTCCAAAATACAAACTTTTTTCTCTGTAAAATTTTTGAAAGCTAAAAGTTTTAAATATTTTCACATATATCAGTAAAATAGTTTGAATATAGCTCTTTCAAATTCCAATTTGTTTTTATGAGATCAATTTTCTTTCGTAAAGCTTTTATCTCATGAAATTTTAGGAGTTTGAAATTTTTAATTGCCTTTTTCTTGCACATAAAATTTCTTAAAAATTTATTTTGATATTTTTGTATAGAAACTTTATTTATTTTATTTTTTAATAGGCTAAAATTTATTTTTTCCATTTCATGGGGCTTAAAACCCAATAACTTTCCAACAAGCTCAATAAGCCTATTTTATTTTCTAACAAGCCCGACAAGCTTATTTTGATTAAATTTTTAATTAAATTTAATATATGAAATTTTATTTCTTGAACACATAATTTTTGTTTATTACAATTTAATCATATAATTTGTTTTTATCCAAATTAGATTCTTTTCTCATATAATATTATCCTTATCTTTATATATAATGAGTCATGCATGATGACTCATACAAGATGACAAAAAATTTTAATTTAACTTTATTAGAAAAATCTAGAAAAGTAATAAAGATCAAAAGTGAAAAAATAAAAAAAATTAAAAAAAAAAGATATGGCCATTTGCGTAAAGCATTTTACGTGAAGCTTGGCTGAACCTCCCCTTTATAAATAGAAGGAGGGTATTTCAAAAACATGCGAAAATTTGGCCATATAGTTTTTTTATCTGAACCTCCCCTAAAAGGCTAAAAGCTTGTCTGATTTAGTGAAGTTTTTTTATCTTTCTGGTGTTATTTTGTATTATTAAAAGTTTAGGGACTAAATTTTAAAAATTGAAAAAATTTTAAAGCCATATAGTTTGGCTGAATTTTCATATACCCGTATTAGTGTTTTCATGCATTTTAAACATGTTCAAACACATATTATACACTTTTAGCCTTTTAGGGATCTTTTTGTAATTTTATAAAGTTTAGGAACTTGTTTATAAAATTTAAAAAATATTTTTCTAAGGCTAAAGGTACTTACTCGAATACTTCTTGTAATATTTGGTGAACTTTCCATGTTGGATTGATGTGTTTGATGTTTGATTTTGTGTTTTATTTTATAGAGGGACTATTTTGTAAAGTTACAAAAGATTAGAGTCCATTAGAAAAAACTTTGCATTTTTGGGTAAGAAAAGTCCTTTCCAACATCAAATTACCCATTTAGTGTATTTTGGTCATTCTAGGAACATTTCTAGTACTTTTAGCCATTTTAGAGTTAAGGCGCAAATTCGAGAGATTTAGGGGCCTATTAGCAATTTTTGCATTTTAGGTTTTTTTTGCCCAAGTTACCCATTTAGGGTATAATTGTCATTGCATATTATTATTAAGTCTTTACAGTTATCAGGGTACTTCTACGTCAAAGGTAAAGCTTAGGGACAATTTTAGTAATTTACTTTAGAACTGAAACCTTCATAATCACGGGGATACTTCTATGTTGAAGGTGCATAATAGGGATAGATTCATCTTTTTATGAAGTTATCGAGTCCTTAAGGTTACCGAGATACTTTCATGTCAAAGGTAAACTTTAGGGGCATTTTAGTAATTTATCAAAGAACTAAGTCCTTTATGATCACCAAGATACTTTTATGTCAAAGGTTTGTAATAGGGATAGGTTCATCTTTTTATAAGGCTATTAAGTCTTTCAAGGTTATCGAAATACTTTAACGTCAAAGGTTAGACCTTAAAGACATTTTAGTAATATACATTAGAACCAAGTCCTATGTGATCACCCACATACTTTTATGTCATAAGCGCACAATAAGAATAGGTTCGTTCTTTTATGATGTCATCGAGTCCTTTAGGTTACTTGGATATTTTTACATCGAAAGTATACCTTAAGGACATTTTAGTGATTTACCTCATAACCAAGTCCTTTAAGGTCATTGGGATATTTTCATGTCAAAGGTGTACCTTAGGGACATTTCGGTCTTATCAACCATATTCAGATCCTTTGAGTATAGTTTCGTACGTGCAGTCCAAACTGAGTTGTAGGAGAATTTTATTATTTTTCATAAAATTAGAATTTTTGAAAATTAAGATAATGCCTCCAAATTAAAGTAATATATGGAATTTCTCCCAGCATATGGAAAGGGTTTCATGGATTATTTTAATAACAAGATATCTTTTTAAAAGTGAAAAAATTAAGAATTTACTTATTTTGCAAAAGTAAAACCTTTTTTATTCCTCTAGCCTTCTTGTGGAGTATAGAAGAGATAATGATAAAACTTTTCATGTTCCTCCAGCCTTGTAGTGGGGATGAATGATATTTTGATTTTTAAAAAATTGAAAACCCAATTTTCACATATGAAATAATAAATTTGTTTTAGAAAATTTTATTTTTGATATACTGGAATTATAATTAAATGTCAAATTTTGAAACTGAATAAAAAAATTTAAATTAACACGTGATTAATAAGGTATTGATTATTGGGTCTCATGAGAAGGATCGATCCTTACTCGTAATTGTAACTAGCTACCAAATCCTTTTAAATGATCTCTGGTATTTTTGTAGACCTTGAGTTTTGCTTCTAAAGGTTTTGTAACCCTCAACAAATGAACTCTAGCAATTGCCCAATCTTACTTGGCCAAAGTAGATTGGTGGTGACTCCAAAATAAATGGTCATTTTATAACAACTATTTAGAGTTAGGTCGAGTGAATAATTCATCTCGACAACTCGATCCCCAAAAAGAAGAAAAGATAATCATGATATGGACCCTATAAGTAAAAAATAATGATATATGGATACTTATATACAAGAATGAATGGTACACCCACCTTTTAAGTTTGGCTAATCAGGATTCATATCCTGGCCATGTTACGACAAAGACAAAAAAAAATTAACCTTATTCTTGATGTACATTAATTGTGTAATTACTTTAATCCTCAGTAAGTAATTCACTCCATGTGTATAACTCGTATGCTTTGACATTCCAAAGGTTAAAGCATCTTAAGATAGTAAGTTACTAGATTGGTTCATTGGGCATATAACTTATACTCGATAAGAGCTTTACTTATAGATATGGAATCATAGCTTCCATAAAGAGTTAAGGTTATCCTCTTGAAAGGCACTATACGTTATAGTGAAAATGGACAAGGCCTCAGTCATTTGTATGCCAAGTGATAAATTGTTCACATGTGGTGAACAATCATTTTCACATGAAGAGTATAATTGAGCTCTAAGATAAGGTGATCGAGTAGGTAAAACGGACATTTAACCTTAAGTTGATCATGAATATCGTATAAGGATATTACACTAATGACAAGGTCATTGTACTCAAAGGCTATTTATGAAGTTTGCATAATACGGTATATAATTGAGAGTGTAGCTCAGATCTTTAGTTGTACGACTCTAAGATTAATAATTATGTAATTAATTTTTTGGTGTAAAATAATTAATACATAGTTTATTAGAGCCTAAGTATATATGTCCAATTGGTCCCTCCACTAGCTCAACATAATTCTTTAATGATTGGTTATTGATCGAAATATCCGAAGATGAAAGATTCTCAATATGGTGATATGGTACACCGGATCCACTCACTTTAAGAGTGTGGGCATTTTCTTCAGTAAATAAATGAAAATGGTTTTTTGGTTTTATTTATTTAGAATATATATTTAATTTGAATTAAATATTTATTTAAAAAAGAATTTATAATTTAAATTAATTATATTTATCTTTTGGTAAAGAAATGAATTAATTTAAATTAAATAAATATGAGAAATTAATTATTTGTATTATTAATTTAATATCTATTAAGTCTTGTTTAAATATTTATTTGTAAATTAACTATGAATAATATTCTAAATAAATTAAGAAAAATTATTTTATTTCTTTATTTATTTTAATTTATGATTAAATTAGTTTTTTTATTATAGTTAATTTTATTTTCATAATTAGTACATAATTATTCTATTGGAATAAAATTGCCATGATTTTATTTCAAATTAGAATTATTTATGAAAAATTATTGGGTTAAATAAAATAAAATTAATCGTCGAATCATAATTAATTAGCATTTAGATTAAACAGGTTAAATTTCATAAAATAAATTTGGGCTAAAATATTATCTATGGACACTAAGGATTGGTGGAATTGTAATAGGGACTTATACTAGGGTTGGCGCCACATATAGGTTTTTATAGAATAAATAAAATAATTATTTCAATTAAAAATTAAAATTAGGGCTACCTTTTACCTTATATAAATAAGAGGATTATGTCTGCGGTTTCAAGTAGACCATTTACCCACCTTTAAAGTTTCTAATCACAACACCTCGTAATTTTTTAAATTGTTGGCACAAAGGTGATCTTGAAAGAGAATCAAGCCATACAAATCTAAAGTCGATCGAGACAAAGAGTGCCCACACACTCTACCATCTAAAAATTGGAGATTATGAAAAAGGCTAGTTGGTTAAAGCTTTCATACGGATCTAGGAATTCTTGGATTGCATCTTCAAATCTGCAACTTAGATATCTGATTGAGATGGTTTTATTGTATATAACAACACGATTTAGTACGGTTCAATTAAAAAAAATTACATTTCATTGTGCATCTGATTTGTTTTTCCTACAGTCCAAGCATCCAAACCTCTATAGCTGACTCGAAAAACCTTTTCAAGGCGAAGACCTCAATTTGACAAGAGCTATGCTAGCAACTTAGGTTTCAAAAACATTTTCTAAGTAGTATATCCACAAAACTGAAACCAAAGAAAGAAATAGAAGCATTTTCTCTCAAAAGCTTCAAGAAAGATCTAAAGAAGTTAAATCAACACAAAAAGAGTCATTTGTAAGTGAAAGAATGACTTACCTAGTGTAAGTGCTATCAACATTTTAGTTAATTGCACTTAAATCCTTGGCCATCTAAAAAATTCAAAATGGGAATAAGTAACTTTTACTCTTAAGGTAATTAAGTCAATCTTATTTAATTCCACAAAGTCACCATAATATATGTGACTCATTGGGCCCCCATCATATTGTCAATATACACAAATTATTCAGTTAAGATCATTTATATTTGTAGACCAAGATTGGTATATAGTAATGCATTATGTTATCTTAACATGCAGCAGAGTCAAATTGGTTTGACAAGCCTTTTAATCTACAATAACTCAACGTAATTCAATCTTTTCGTCATACATTCCAGAAATAGTAAAAGCATGGCTCAGGGTCTAATCTTATTATCTATGTGTTAACTCCTGCAGCCCTTATGCGTTAACTCCATAATCAATATTGCCTTAGCCAAGGACTTTTAAGTTAGCACAAGCTAGGAACAAGTGAGATATATCTCCTTATATCATTTGGGGTAATAAATCCTCTCTAGATAACTTATCCATCTTTAATATGTTTTGTCATAACTTAAACTACCCTACCTTTGGCATCCATAAAAGTGGACCTGATTGTGATGATCTCTAAGTATCAGAATCCATAAATAAGGTAACCTAATGTCACAAGTCTAATGATCATTTACACTATTGATACATTAGAGTCTTCCATAGACACCTGAGTGAAATACTTCGTAACATGGTTCAGACAAAAATCATAACCAACCCAATTTAAAATGGTGGGTATATCCATTGTTCATATTATCGCCATGTGCTCACCTTTAAAACTTTGGACGACCCGAAGGGCATAGTGCGCTCAACTTAAAAATAAATGATGGTTGCTTATGGTCGAGCCTTTGAGTTATCACTTGATTGGGATTTGGATTAGGCTTGATAATATGGAGGGGAAAAGAGACTGTTGGTCTAATCGCTCATCCAATTTGTCTCAGATGGCCACCATGAAGTGGCCATAAGCTTAGAGTCGCCACTAATTATGTCAAGCTAAGCAGGATTAGATGCCTATTAAAAATAATACTCTGAGTTACGAGACTCAAAACATCAATTTCAAGATCTACAAGGTCCAAAGATTCATTAGTTATGTTCGAAAGTTGACTACATATGGGGAAGGACTAGCATCCCCACGACACCCGAAATTGGTACCTACTAACTATGTCTCACATTGGTCTCGATCAAATTGATTCCATTTGGTCTTTAATTAGATATAAGCTTCTTTAATGCATGATGTTTTGGTGGAAAATGTAAATCCAGGTTTTTTAAAGAAAATTAGATCACTTATGCACCTCTAAGATGTGAGGAACATAGGGCTTTTTGTGAAAACAATGTCTGGATTGGATTTTAAAAAAAATTAATGTTTAATATTAGGCACTGGAGAGATGCTAACATGGAACATTGCCTTGTAAATTTTATTAAAAAACAAATTTGAAACATGAATGCATGATAATCATTACAGAAGGAAACATGTTAGTAAGACAGAAAAAGGGGAAATATAATAATATAACAAGCAATCACAAACAAAAGAACGTGAAAAGGAGGGACAATCGAAGTGTATTTCATAATTTCTTTCGATTATTAAAGAATAATCGGGGTGACAATTTTAAAGATAGGTTTGGATTCAGTGGTAATTTAAGGGCAAAGATGATTTTAATCAAAGTAGTCCGAGGCACTCAAAACAGAGAAAATTTTAGATTTTTTTGAGGTAAAGCAGGGTTGGAGTATCCCTTCGGAAGGTGAGGTTAGAGTATCCCCAAAGATAGAGTTAGAAAAATATTTAGGGATAATGAGAAAATTTGAATCTTTAATTAAAAATAGGGTTGAAGTATCCCTTTGGAGTAATGGGGTTATAGTATCCTCAAAGATAAAGTTAGGAAAATATTTAGGAATAAATAGAAAATATAGATTTTTAATTAAAAATGGGGTTGGAGTGTCCCCTTGGAGCAATAGAGTTAGAGTATCTCCACTAGTGAAAATTTTAATATGAAGTCATTTTTTTATATTTTTATATTTTTACCCTTAATCTGAGTCAAAAGGGGCTAGTGTTGTGGGGGAACCAAGCGGATGCATTTTGAGACATTCGAATGTCTCGATATAAGGAGATTCAGAAATTAAGCTGAAAATAAGAGACAGCATCATGTCATCTCCATTCCTAAATTTTTTTAGCTGCATCCTAAGACTTTAGAGGGCAAATGAGGTACCATCGGAAAGATAACTTGAGAAGGTTTAATATAAAAATATTCCAAAAATCCTAGAAAATCACTTTTTAGGCATAATTATTTTTTGAAGTTAAGTCTGTCTCAACACTGGCAGCATTTACAAGGAAAACGACATGATGGACATTGGAAAATTGTTCGAAGCTTATCCATAATCATTAGATCATGAACAATACCTTTCCTAAAAGAGAATTTTGTGAACCTTTTAGGAAAAACATTTAAAATTTCATAGAAAACATTTGATGGGTGAAAATGGCCCAAACAGAATGTTGCTTGCTAGTTCCAAGGGTTCTAGACAGCAAAGGTTAAAAAAATCATAGCTACCTCATCCGAGATGATCCTAGGGCAAATAAACACCATTAGAAAGATAATTAGATGCCCATTAAGGGGAAAATATTATAAAAATCAAAGAAAGTATTTTGTGGTTCAAAAATGATTTTTCAAATCTAGACTATAATGCTACCAAAGCAAAAACTAGGGGGATTATTCGATATTTTGATTTTTTTGAAAGATAGACTCAGGTCTACGACGTTCGAATGCCTATGACAAAAAGTAACATAGATTTCACAAGTTCATTCGATAATCCTGGAGTAGGTTAGGATGATGAAACAACCCGTTGACCATGCCATGAAGGTGTTAAACTTAAGATCAAGGCTTGATATTTTTCAACTAAAAGGAGGTTATGTTTGCTTGGAAAACAGCATTTTTAAACTTGTATTATCATGAATCTAGAGCTAAAATGTTTGTTTTGTCCCTAAAATTGGAAGATGGATTTTATGAAAGCATTAAGTCCATGTTATTGTTCATCTATTGGAGGTAGCATGAACTTAACTTGAGATTTTTCTAAAAATCAGATTTTAAGAAACAAGCAAGCATTTTAGTGGAGATATCACGAATGAAATACAACATATATAAAGACAAACATGGATTAAACATGCAGACATAGAAAGATGACATTTTGACATGAAAATGGGTGACATAAATGCAAGAAAATGACAAATATAGTGCATGGAGAGGATATGAACATGTTTAACAAAGGAAATGATATTGGAGTTGTCAAGATAGCATTTTTATTTCATGAGACTCCTTAAAACACAACAAAATGTATTGAACATACATAAGACATGTTAAAATGACCATTTAAATATGAGATGGATATGTGAATATGGAAGGAACATGGCAAAAGATGCATAAACAGAGATTATGTGATGATAAAAATAAAGAATAGTGAGTTTATATATCCAAACAACATCGAGGTGTCAAGAGGATCATCATGATCATAAGACTACCACAACCAAGGCAACAATAATGCATGAGCGTCTTAGGAGGGTCATGGCAGCATGAAGGGCCCACTACAATGAAATGGATAATCAAAACAAAAAATGTATAGAATGGGGTAGAAAATATACCAATAAAAGCTTGAACTGGGCAAAAACATGTTTCAATCGGGTTTTCAAAGGCTAAAAAATGGCATGAACTGGGCAAAAAATGCATTGGTGTATGGATACAAAACATGTTGTATCAATACATGAGGTACTTTTTACCCATGAGTATCGATACAATGAGCTATGTATCAATACAAAGAACGAAAAATGTTTCTAGTCTTGAGACTTAAAGGCCTGTATCGACACTCTATGGATTTGTATCAATACTCATTTTTGTGTATCGATGCATTTTGCCAAAAATCACAATTTTAGCTACTACCAAGGTTTATGTCGATACAAACATGCTAGGTATCGATGCCACATCTTAGGTATCGATACCAGACCTTCTTGTATCAATACTACATGTGAAAATTCAAGTTTTTTGTGATGTTAAGCCTCGTATCAACACTTGTGTACTAACATAACTTGCACATACTCATGGCTTCTCGAGTTACCTAAACTTGGTCACAAATAGTGGGAAATTGATCTATGTACTCATCTAAATGAATTTGATAACATCATGGAAAACGGCCTTTGATGCCTTATTTTGCATTGTTCTTTAATGTGACCCATAGGCATTTCAAAACTCCTTAAAAAAATTTTTGCTTGGCATTGTGTCACCTAATAGTGCCTAATGAGGCAGCTCCCAATAGTTATCTTCTAGTTTTATTTTTTATTTTTTGATTTTATCATATTTCATTTAAGTTCTTAAATGCCAGAAGCTAGCTCGGATGAAATAAGGTGTCTATAGGTGCCCCTCTTTGGTCATTGCTAATTATTAGGAACAGGGCAAAGATAAATTGACACCATTTTGTTTAGGTCGAATGATGGATTCATGTGCTTACAGAGAAGTAGAAAGCTATTTACTATCACATCGAGATGGGTTAAGTATAATTGTAGAGAAGAAGATTTTGATGAGTTTTGTAGGGTTTAACCTCCCTACTAGGCTATTTTTTGAGTTTTACCCTAAAAAGATGCCATCATCTTATGTGGGCTTTGAGGTAGGTAAAAAAATGTCCAACTTTTTGTAGACTAAGGTAGACAAGTGCCACCAGCTTGTTTGGGCTTTAAGGTAAGTAAAGAAAGACATCTAGCTCCTTATGGACTAAAGGATGTGTCTTACTGTTTGGGGACTGCAGTAGGTTAAGTGGTGCCACCAGCTCATGTGGGCTTTGAGGTAGGGAGGTGTCTTGCTCTTTAAGTATTGAGGTAAGTAGTTACCACTAGCTTATGTGTGTTTTATGGTAGGGAAGTATCTTGCTCTTTGAGGACTAAGGTCAATAGTTGCAATCAGCTTGTATGGGGTTTATTAAGCATCTTGCTCTATAAGGACTGAGGTAGGTAGGTGCAACCAGCTTGGGTGGGCTTTGTTAAGTGTCTTGCTTTTAGGACTGAGGTAATAGGTGCCATCAGCTTTTGTGGGCTTTGTGGTAAGGATGCTATTTAAGGACTGAGGTAAGTAGTTGCCACCATTTTGTATGGGCTTTGTTAAGTGTCTTGCTCTTTAAGGATTGAGGTTGGTAAGTGCCACTAGCTTGTGTGGGCTTTGAGGTAAATCAAGAAGAGCCTTTTGCTCTTTATGGACTAAAAGGAAATGAGTTTAGATTTTTCTGTTGGGTGATTTTCAATGAGCACATATTGTCAAAGGTACTTACTTGAGGCCTTTCGAGGTTTTTCAAAATCAAAAAATTTTACCTCAGGTTCCCTACAAATTTAACTTCTGTATATAGGAGCTGGTACTTGTTGGATGTTAAATGATGCATAATGCATGACGATGCAAGTGCCTGACTAAATGATGTAAGGGTAATGATTTAAAAGTTTAATCTAGTGGTTAGTTTTGGCCTTCTTCAACTTTAGTAAAGTAGCTTTTCGCCTAGGGTTTGTCAATCTTGCTCTAGATTTCCAAAAGCTTTGAATGTAAAGGTTGTCCCTTCTTTAAAGATACGGGAGGTCCATGATCACTTAGTGGGAGGAGTTTTTGGTTACATTTTCAAGATATGGGGTCCCAAGGCAAGACCAGTTGTGGCCCTAAGAGTTCGTTCTTAGTGTTTAGACATGAAACAAAGCTCCTGCAAAATTCTATATTTACAAGTAATGCTAGAAAATCCCATTATTAATTTTTTTTAATTTATCAAACATTACCAATTATGATAAACATGATGCAACATGGAATACAAGGTTATGGAAAGATTTTGCAAGATATCAAGTGATTGTATTTTTATTTAAAGAAAAAGGGTACAAGTTATGACAAACTTATAAGATCGTGAAAGATTTTAAAATACAAAAGAGATAAGAGAAGTTTTCCTGGTCGATTAGCTCTAATGCTAATGACATGAATTCTTCACTAAATGCTTTTGGAGATTTCTCTCTAGCAATTAATCTTTTTAATGCTAGCTGACTTATAGGAAGATTCCTTAGATTACCTTATAGTGGGATGAGGGCCTCAAAGTTACGTGGTTTCCATTTTTTAAGTCCAGGTGTGGATGAGGTTTGGTGAAGTTTGGTTAGCATAGAACAAATGGATTAGTTTATGACTTGGTGTCTTGATTAGAGTTGTGAATATGGGGAAAAGGGTCTGCTCACTTAAGCCACCCTCTTGGGTTTTCAACTTAAGTTGATTTTCTCTTTTTTTTTCCTTCTATTTTTGTTTTTGTTGTTATTTTATTTTAATTTTATGTTTTCTTTTTGGAGAGTGGTAGGTGAAGGACTAATAGGAAGCTCTTTCAAGTTTTCATTGTAAAGTCTTTTCAGGCATAGCATTTTTTAACAGAGTCAAAACTCACAGGGCTAGGTAGCTCACTGCCATTCATCTCAGTTAAGATTAGGGCTCCCCTAGAGAATACATGTTTCACCATGTATGGCCTTTCCCAATTTAGGGTCCATTTTTCATAAGCATCTTTATGGATTGAGAGAACTTGTTTGAGTACCAAGTCACCTTCTTAAAATTGGTAACGATAAACTTTTTTGTTATAGGCCCTTATCATCTACTTTTGATACAACTGCCCATGACAAATGGAATTAATTTTTTTTTCAATGAGATTAAGTTGTTCATATCAGCTCTTAATGCATTCAGCTTCTTTAATTTAGGATTCCATCAAGACTCTAAATGAAGAAATTTCAACATCAATTGTCAAGACAGCCTCCATGCCATAGACCAAAGAGAATGGGGTAGCACCTGTGGAAGTTTGTACTACGTGCGATAAGCATCTAAGGTAAAAGGTAACTTTTCAAGCCAATCTTTGTATGTCTCAGCCATCTTTTCAACTTTTTTCTTGATATTCTTGTTAGCAGCTTCAACTACCCCATTCATTTTTGGATGGTATGGGATGAAGTTTCGATCTTGAATCTTCAACTAAGAGCAAACTGCTTTTTAGATTACACGCATTATCTATGATGATCTATTCAGGAAGACCATATCTATAAATGATGTCCTATTTTACAAATTTGCACATGATAGATCTAGTGATATTAGCATAAGAAGTTGCTCTACCCACTTAGTGAAATAATTGATTACAACCAAAATGAAGCAATGCCTATTAGAAGCCTTAGGGGTAATTGGTCCAATCATGTCTATGCCCTATATAGAAAAAAGTCATGGAGTTATCTTAACATGTAAAGGTGTCAGTGCGACATGAATTTTGTTAGCGTAGATTTGGCATTTGTGACACTTTCGAGCATAGTTAATGCAATCATTTTCGAGATTCAACCAATAGTAGCTTGATCACATGACTTGTCTTGCCATTTGGTGTCCATTGACATGCATACCATAAATTTCTTCATGAACTTCTTCAAGTATTCTTTTGGTTTTAAAGGCATTCGAGCATCGAAGTAACACCTAATCCTAGCCTTTCTTGTACAAAATCCCACCATCCAAAATAAAGTTTATAACTAATCATCTGATGGTTCTCTTCTCAGTTTCAATGGCGTCTTTTGAGTACCATTAATCCTTAATGTAGTGAAGGATGTCATGATACCATGGCAAACTGTTCTTCTCTTCTTCAACATTCTGGTAATATGCCGGGGTTGTATAGATGCTCATTTGAATAAGAGTGACGTTCGATTCTCGATTAACTTTGAACATAAATGATTAAGTGGCCAAGGCATAAGCAATTTGGTTTTTTCTTGAGGTAGATGTTGAAAGCTGATATCATTAAACTCTTTCATGAGCTTTGATATTAGATTCCTGCAGTGGATCAGTTTAGCATCACATGTTTACCATTCCCTCTTTGGTTGGTAAATGACGAGAGCTGAATCTTTAAACACTTATAGTGTTCCAATGCCTCTTTCAATGGCTACTTGGTGTCCCATGCTACAGGCCTCCTATTCATCTATGTTGTTGGCATAGTCAAAGTTAAATTTGGTCACGAAAAGGTAATGGTTTCCTTCAAGCAAGATGAGAATTGCCTCAATTCCATGCCCAGTACATTTGAAGCTCCATCGAAGTACATTTTCCATGATGACCCACACTTGGCAGTGTTCTCTGCCTCAAATATGCACATCAAGTCTTTATCAAGAAACTCAAAGTCTAAGGGCTAGTAGTTATTTGTGGCTTGACTTGCCAAAAAGTCTGCTATTGCACTACCTTTGATGGTTTTCTGGTTCACATACATGATATCGTGCTTAAAAAGCATAAGTTGCCTTCTGGCTAACCTCCCGGACAAGGCAGAAGCTTCGTATAAATACTTAATGGGATCAAGATTTACAATTAGCCATGTAATGTGGTACAACATGTACTACCTTAGCCTCCAAGCTATCCAAGCTAAAGCGCAACATAACTTCTGTATGAATGAATAATTATTTTCATATTCTACAAACTTCTTGCTTAAGTAATAGATAGCATGTTCCTTTTTTCCTAATTTGTCATGTTGTCCTAATACATAGCCCATTGATTTCTCTAAAATTGACAAATATAGGATTAACGACCGATTAGGCACTGGTGGCACATGTATTGGAAGGTTCAAAAGGTAATATTTGACCTTATCAAAAGCTTCTTGGCATTCTGGATTCCATTCCCCAAGATTTTTTTTGAAGTAGTTAAAAGATCGGATCGCATTTGTCGATCAACTGAGATATGAATTAGGCTATGTAGTTTAGTCTTCCCAAGAAACTTTTCACTTTTTTTTGAGTTCAAGGTGGTGGTAGATTCTAAGTAGCCTTAACTTTGTCAGGATCAACCTCTATTCCTTTCTCGCTTATAATAAAGCCCAATAGTTTACTGGATGTGGAACCAAATGTGCATTGGGCAGGATAGCTTGAGCTGGTATTTGCGAAACCTTTTGAAGAGTTTTCACAAACAAACCACAAGTTCACTCTCTTTAGGTGACTTAGCAATCATATCATCCACATAGACCTCGACTTCCTTATGCATGAGATCATGGAACAATGTTACTATCGCCCTTTAGTAAGTTTCCCCAATGTTCTTAAGCTCGAAGGGCATCACTTTGTAGTAGAAAGTTTCCCACATGGTTACGAATGTGGTCTTTTACATGTCCTCACTTGCCATTTTGATTTGGTTATAGCCCGAAAACCCATCCATGAAGGAAAACATCGATTTTGTGGTAGTGTTGTCTACTAGGGTATCAATGTCAGGTAAAGGGAAATTATCTTTTAGGCTGGCTTAGTTTAGATCCCTATAATCTACACACATTCGCACTTTACCACCATTCTTAGGAACTGGGACTATATTGGTTACCCATTCAGGATATTTGGCTACGTTAAGAAATCTAGTTTCAAATTGTTTCTTCACTTCTTCTTTGATCTTCAGAAGCATTTTAGGTTTCATCCTTCTAAGCTTTTGTTGTATGGGCTTACACTCAGGTTTGAGTGGAAGTTTATGGACCACATGTTGGTATCTAATCCAGGCAAACATATCTCAATATTCTTGGAGGAGACTTATTAGTTCAGCTCGAGTTGATGGTTTTATGGAAGTTCTGATTTTAACTTCTTTCTTATTTTTTTCTGTTCCAAGGTTTACGATTTCAATGAGTTCTTCGCATGTTAATGTCTATTTTTTTCCAGTTAACCAGTCTGTGTAGGTCTAAGGGTATGGGGTTCTCTTCAAGATCCTCTTCAAATTCAACCTCACTAGCATAGATCAATTACTTGAAATCAATTTTTGAAGTTCCAATATGAACATTCATGTCACCTTTATCGGGGTACCTACAAATATGAAAAAGAGCAATATATGTGTAAAAATATGTAAAGAAAGGTCTAAGGTTGGCAAGAACTATGAACACAAAGAATGAATGCATAATGCTTAGTCATTTTCATTGATAACACTTAATAAAAGTTGTCTGTACAAAGGATCCTACAATGCTTTTGGGTGAGAGCATGTAGGTTTAGTTTATAGCATTACTTTGATATAGACTTGAACAGTACAAGAATCTTAGTCTCAGTCCAAACACTCAGATCAAATCTTGAAGGGCATAGACCAGTCTCTATATCAATGGCATTGATGGAGACATCCTTGAATGCTTTGTTCAATATGAGCATAGCATTAGTGGAGCTAGTATTTACATGTTCCCCTGGGCAGAAACTTTCCTAAAGTGGTGGGAATATCATTGGCTCATCCTCTATGTTTCATCCTAACAAATAGGCCATCCTCTTCTTCAAATTTTTTTGAGCATGTTTTCTTTTCTGCTGCACATTGGGCTTGAATCCTAGCCCTCTTTTGTTGATGTGGTTGACAACTTTTAACGCTTCAGTAATCCCTTGGAGATGTTTTTTGAATCCTTTTCCAGCCTAGGCACTTTTGTCGATAATCAATTTCAAACCCATATAAGTACTCTTTTATAGGTAAGGCTAAACCATTGGCAACCCTTCCTTGACATAAGTTGCATTGACAAACTCAAAGGATTAGAAAGAGAATTCTATATTATCTTTGTCAGGTTCGACATATAGTGTATTAGTTGAGGTAGCAGCAATGATATCTTCTTCTCCTTCGATACTGACAACTTTATTCTCGATAATGAATTTTAACTTTTAGTGCAAAAATGATGGTACTGCCCCGATAGAATGAATCCAAGGCCTTTCTAATAGGAAGTTATAAGATGGAGTGATGTCCATCACATGGAAGTCAACTTCATAGGTACATGGGCCAATTTGGAGTGGAATGGTGATGTTCCCCACAACATTCCAACAAGTTCCATCGAATGCTCACACAATTGTATGACTATTTTGGATATGAGATGCATCAATAGGGAGCTTGTTCAAGCATGACATGGGCATTACATTTAAAGCCAATGCATTATTGATAAGCAACTTGGGCAATATGGTGCTTTTACAATATGTGGTGATATGAAAGGTATTGTAGTTTCCTCTCCCTCCGTGCAAGATTGCATCATCGTTGAAAAATATGTAATTATTGGCAGTGATGTTGCTCACCAAGCAATCCAACTAACCTATAGAAATGTAAGGAGGGATATAAGCCTCATTCAAAATTTTGAGAAAGGCATTCCTGTGAGCTTTAAAATTCAACAGTAGTGAAAACATAGATATCTTGACGGTTTGCTTGTTTAACTAATCGACGATGTTGTATTCGCTGTGTTTGATGAAGAAGAATTCTATAGCTTTTTTCTCATTCACTAGCTCTTTGAAGGCTATCGAATTTAAGTTTTTTATTATAGATTTCGGTGCTTTAGGAATAGGACTAGTATTCCTTTGTTGAGTTTCACTTCTTAATGCTGCTGGGGCATAACATTTGCCATTCTGAGTTAGGTGAATCACTCCTGAAAAA
The DNA here is from genome assembly GCA_038381775.1 of Adansonia rubrostipa. Taxonomy (NCBI): domain Eukaryota; kingdom Viridiplantae; phylum Streptophyta; class Magnoliopsida; order Malvales; family Malvaceae; genus Adansonia; species Adansonia rubrostipa. The sequence continues at coordinate 21,834 of JBBYHM010111366.1, read as the reverse complement.
TCCATGCTTGCTGCTTGCTGACTAAATTCCCCAATGATTAAGGTTTTATTTTCATAGTCCTAAGCAACCGCCTTCTCGTCTTTATAAGGGAAAGGAGATGGAAGCTAAATGATCATCCTTGGCGTGGGCGTAATAGGGTGGCTTTGGCTCTCGATCGATTGTCGTGCAGATTACCTCTTTTTTCTTCTCCAATTTTGACAATTGATGTTGTATTTGCAGACTCGGTATGCAGGGTTTGCTTTTCATCATAGAATTCGATGCTACCCTCGTTCATAATTTTTTGAACCATAGCATGAAACTCTTTGCATGTTTGAAGAGTATGGCCGTAAACAATATAGAAATCATAGAAGTCATCACTTCTTTCCTTTATCTTCTTGGTGCATTAAGTAGCTTAGCTTGCACCAAGATTTGTGAAACCGAATTCATTGGCATTCTAACTTCTTCTATGTTTTCTACAATCTTGCAATTTTCTTCAATGACAATTCTCTTTAGGTCTATCTCAGCACGAGTTTGAGATGAACTAGCTTTAGTGTCTTTGATTGCTGACTGACCTTCATTTTTCCTTTCCCTTTGTCATTGTAGATATTTTTTTCTACCTAATTCATTTTTCATGGCCTTATCGATCATCCTACAAAGTATGACCACATCCGTGAAGCTTTTCGAAAAGCTTTTCGTTACCTTTTTGTAATGAGAAACTTGCAACGTGTCAATGAATCTAACAATCATCTCTTTTTCTGTTAGTAAAGGATGAATTTAGGCAGCCTCCTCTATCCATCTTGCAGCATACTGCCTAAAACTTTTATTAGAACTATTTTTCATGCTTATAAGAGGCAAACAGCTTAAGATCTAATCATCGATAGGTCTCTCCTCATCATAGCATTAATAGATTGATCATCGTGTCTATCCCACTCCTCGTAGAACTCAATCTTGGATCAATCTATCATCCCTTGGACCATTTCCAAGAATGATGGACAATGTTGCAAACCGTGGTCTTAACCGTAGTGGCAGCAGAATATTTCAATGGCAGGTTTATCATTTGTCACTATTCTAGCTTTCATGAAAGTTTGCCAGACTTTGCTCATTGAGGTTTTGACTTCTCTAATGCTTCTCTTAACCCAACAACCTTTCCTATCGATTATCTATTCACTGTTGATTGGGCATGATTAGAGAATGGATTGGCCCTAACATTAGGTCTAGGACCTTGCTCGATCCTTATCACTCCTTTTCTTAGTAGACCTTGCACCTTTCTTTTAAATGAAGTGCAATTCTCAATGGAATGGCTTTGTGCTCCAGTGTGGTATTCACGATAAGCATTCTTATTATACCATCGGGGGTACAGTGGTGATCTTGGGTTTGTGAATACTAGGGCCACTAGTTTACCTACTAATAAGCGAGAGTAAATTTCTTTATAGAAGTAAGGGAGTGGTTTAAAGTGCTCCCTTTCTTGAGGTGCTTATTTATTTTTCAGAGCTCTTGCATTGTTCATATTGCGAGGCTAGGCACTCTGGGCCATATTTTGAATGGGATTTGATGCAAAGCTCATTGCTAGAGTAAACTCGATAGCGTGAACTGGTTATGGTGTTGATGAGTACGGGGTAAGACCCGTATTCAACATGCTCGGGAGATACATAGGCTGTGCTAGATGTAGACTTTGATTAAACCTGGCATAATTTTCATCGATAATATTCACCTCCTTCTCCTTATCCTTACTTACTATCTTCTTAACTGATCCAGATGTTTCCTCAATGGATATCCTGTTGTTTTTTATGGCATTCTCAAGTATTTCACTCGATATAACCATATCGGCAAAATTTTTTATGGCACTTCCTATTAGCTTTTCATAGTAAAGAGCTCGTAAGGTGCCAACAAACATGACTATCATTTCAGTCAAAGGGGGATGAACTTGTGCTACCTCTTCTCTCCATCTTTAAGCAGCAGGTTTGTTTTCATGCATGTAAGGCTTGCTAGACTTTTGACTTATAAGTAGGCTCACCATTGTCAAAATCCCATAACTCTAGGTCTTAGGTGAAGGGGATGAATTGACAGCATTAGACTTATCGAAGGACTAAAAGAGGGGCGTAGCTAGTAGCTCCCCATAATCCCATGAGTGACACACAACCATGATCTTCGCTCTAGTGTATGATTGTTTATGGGGACAACCAAAAAGTGTTCCATGTTACCTCTTCCCCCTTGAGGTTTCGAAATTTCTAGACCCATTGCACTTTAGATTTATCTTGAGGCCATTTCTTCTCAAGTACCTTAGAGATAGGGATAAAGTTGGGTAAGAAGCAGTACAATGTCTTACTTTTTTGGGGGCCAAAGTGACTGACAAGCCAAATGTGAAAGAACAGTTCATATCCAATGAAGTAGCCCATAACCATTTTCTTACAAAAATTAAGAGCTCGAATAGTTTCAACAATGATAGCCGATGCGAGATTGATGTTGCAACATAAATGAACAAAGACATCTGCTATCGTAGCTTCAACATAGCCTAATATCTTTGGGAATATAGCCAGACCATATATTGCCAAAGCATAGATATCTTAGATTTTTAAGATGTCAGTGGTACTCGCCATTGCTTCTTTCAAACTAGCCCATGAGATGCATTCACTATTCCCCTTTGTTTTGATATGACTCTCAATCTAAGACTTTGTTGCCCCTAGGATTTCAACTAATCTTTTCTTGAAAGTTAGAGGGTTCAATGCTTTGCAATATATTCTATCGACCTTTACCCTTTCAATGTTAAGTAATGCAGTTTATTGATCAACTATAGTGACCAAATCTTCATGATTGAAAGTGAAACACTGATATACTGGATTCTAAAACTGAAAGGCTACTTGAAACAAACCAACATCCAAATGAACTTGGAGCAGAAGAGCAATATATCTGTATCTTTTAGTAAATGAGTCCCTTTCAGTATTGTCCCAATTGGTCCATATAATCCTTAGATCTTGCCAATCATTTTAATGATACCCTATCTTGATCCTTTCATGCACTATTAAGACATAGCCTGATTTAAGGGTGTCTTCACCTTTATGTTGTTAGTGTTCTGACCATGCTAGAACTTCCTCAAAGGGCTTTAGCTCCAAAGTGGACTATTGCTTCATGATAGAAACCCCTTGATGGACATTGAACTGACCAATTATCCCTTGGTGATGGTGATTATGATGGAATGATGCATGGTGAAAAAGAAAAGCAAAAAGGGGAACAAGTTAGTAACCAACATGAAATAATAGGCAAAAGATAAAGAAAATAAGAATAGCAACAGAGCGTATCACAAATTTGCCTTGAGAATAGGCAGTATGATGCCCAAGGGCAGACACAATAATCGTAAATGTTAAGGTATTAAATGGGCAGCATACCAACATGTCTACATTAAAATTGCCTCTTCACAAAGTAACATGATACCTCGTGAAGTCTAAGACTAATCGTTTAAACAATGACGTTCATTCACCACCAATTGTGTTAAACACATACTAAGCCATCTTTCAAGTAGCATGACAACTTGTTTCGGTCAGATATAACTATTTTAAGATGGCATTGAAGGTAATGGCATTCGCTTGTCCTTACCCACTCATTAAAGAGGATTTTTTGTCGAACAGAATGGAATATCCTAAAGGAATGATCATGGTAATAAAAATGACAAACACAGATGACAATGTTCACCCATCATCGCCCATATAACAATGTTGTATGGAGTAAACGTATGAAATGTTCCCCCGAGTGATCCTACTCTTTAGGTTATGCTAGTAGCAATTGGTATGGTTTGACATGGTTTAGCTCGTGGGGTTCACTATATGGGTTTAAATTGATGCCTATTTTGGTATCCAAATCGCTCCTTCGTCCGATAAGGACAATCGAGGCACCCTGATCCTAGCCCATCGCGGGTTTAGCAAAATAGGTTTGATCTGCTAAATGTATTTCCCTATGCAAATATGGAATGATGCTCATGAGAGACATAGGTATTTTACATCCTAAAAGGTCTTGCCATTCCTATGCAGAGGGTTACTCACAAAGGCAGATAGCTCACTTCCTCCTAATAATTAGGATACTAACCACACCATGGTGTTTGGTGGGAATCTAGTGCAAATGCAAGTGCACAGTGTGTGCTAGGGAAATAATCAAACCTTTTTGTTTTACTCTCATATTGTCATATTTATTCAAGATGTTATTTATTTGGGAACGAACAATCCCTAACAATCACAAGACAAAACATAAAAGGTAGAGATTAGTAGATAAAATATAAAGGAATTAAATCTAAATAATTATGAAGATCGCAAAACCAAGAACCGAGTGAAAAATAGCTAGTCCTAGGCCTAACTCTCTAGTTAGTCCCCAATAAGAGTCGCCAAGCTGTTGCCACGTGCTTACCTTTAAAACTTCAGACGATCCGAAGGACATAGCACACTCAACGTAAAAATAATGATGGTTGGTTATGGTCGAGCCTTTGAGTTATCCCTTAATTGGGATTTGGATTAGGCACGATAATATGTAGAGGAAAAGAGACCGTCGGGTGAATCACTCATCCAACTGATCTCGAATGACCACCATGAAGTGGCCATAAACTTGGAGTTGCCACTGATCATTTTAAGTGAAGCAAGGTCAGATGCCTATTGAAAACAATATTCCAAGTTACAAAACCCAAAACATCGATTTCAAGATCTACAAAGTCCAGAGATTCATTGGTTGGGTTTGGGAGTTGATTACGGTTAGGGAAGGACTAGCATCCCTATAATGCTTAAAATTGGTACCTACTAACTATGTCTTGCTTTGGTCTCGGTTAAATCAGTTCCATTTGGTCTCTATTTAGATATAATCCTAATTAATGCATGATGTTTTGGTGGAAAATGTAAATTTGGGTTTTAAAAGAAAATTAGATCGCCTATGTGCCTCGAAGATGTGAGGAACATATGGCTTTTTGTGAAAACAATGTCCAGATTGGATTTTAAAAAAATTGAATGTTTTATATTAGGCACTGAAGAGATACCAACACAGAACATTGCCTTGTAAATTTTATTAAAAACAAATTTTAAACATGAATGCATGATAATTATTACAAAAAGAAACATGTTAGTAAGACAAAAAAAGGGAAATATAATAATATCATAACAAGCAATCACAAACAAAAGAACATGAAAATAAGGGATAATCGAAGTGTATCTCATAATTACCTTCGATTATTGAAGAATAACTGAGGTGAAAATTTTAAAGATGGGTCTGGATTCAATGGTAATTTGAAGGTCAAAGACGATTTTAATCAAAGCAATCTGAGGCACTCAAAAGAGAGAAAATTTTGGATTTTTTTAAGGTAAAATAGGGTTAGAGTATCCCCTCTGAGGGGTGGGGTTAGAGTATCCCTAAAGATAGAGTTAGCAAAATATTTAGGAATAAAGAAAAAATTTAGATTTTTAATTAAAAACAAGGTTGGAATGTCCCCTCTGAGCAATGGAGTTGGAATATCTCTACTAGCGAAAATTTTAATATGAAATTCATTTTTATATTTTTGCATTTTTAGCCTTGATCCGAGTCAAAAAGGGTTGGTGTTGTGGGGGAACCAACCGGATGCATTTTGAGACATTTGAATGTCTCGATAAAAGGAGAATCATAAATTAAGTTGAAAACATGGGACAGCATTGTGTCATCTCTATTCCTGAATTTCTTCGGGTGCATCCAAAGGCTTCAAAGGGTAAATGTGTACCATTGGAAAGGTAACTCGATAAGGTTTAATATAAAAATATTTCAAAAATCTTATAAAATCACATTCTAGGCAAAATTAATTTTTGAATTAAGTTTATCTCGACACTAGTAGGTGCAAGGAAAAGGGCATGATGGATTTTGGAAAATCATTCCAAGCTTATTCAGAATCATTAGATCATGAAAGATACCTTTCTGAAAAGGGAATTTTATGAACATTTTAGGGAAAAATATTTAAAAATTTCATAGAAATCATCTAATAGGCAAAAATATCCTAAATAGAATATTGCACGTTGGTTTTAGGGTTTTTAGATAGCAAAGGTTCAAAAAATGAGAACTCCATCATCTGAGATGATCCAAGTGCAAATAAGACACCATTAGAAAGGTAATTCAATTCCCTTTAAGGGAAAAATATTAGAAAATTTGAAAAAAAAAATATTTTATGGTTTGAAAATGATTTTTCAAATCCAAACTATAGTGCTGCCAAAGCAAAAAATAAGGGGATAATTCGATATTCTGGTTTTTTTAAAGATAGGACGTTCAAATGTCTATGGTAGAAAGTAACATGGGCTTCACAAGTTCATTCCACAATCCCAGAGAAGGTTTGGATGATGAAACAACCTGTTGACCATGTCGTAAAGGTGTTAAAATCAAGATCAAGGCTTCATATTTTCTAACTAAAAGGATGTTATGTTTGCTTGGAAAACAACATCTTTAAACTTGTATTATCATGAATCTAGAGCTGAAATGTTTGTTTTGTCCCCAAGATTGGAAGACCAATTTTATGAAAGCATTAAATCCATGCTATTCTTCATCTATTGGAGGTAGCATGAACTTAACTTAGGGATTTTTCTAAAAATCAGGTTTTAAGAAACAAGCAAGCATTTTTAATAGAGATATCACGAACAAAATACAACACATACAAAGACAAACATGGATTAAACATGTAGACATAGAAAGATGATATTTTGACATGAAAATGGGTGACACAAATGCAAGAAGATGACAAATTGGGTGCATAGAGATCATATAAACATGTTTAAATAAAGGAAAGGATACTAGAGTTGTGAATATAGCATTTTTATTTCATGAAACTTCTTAAAACACAAGAAAATGTATTGAACATACATAAGACATGTTAAGGTAACCATTCAAATATGAGATGGATATGTGAATATGGAAGGAACATGGCAAAAGATGCATGAATAGAGATTGTGTGACAATAAAAATGATGAATAGTGAGTTTATATATCCAAACAACATTAAGGTGTCAAGAGGGTCATCAACATCACAAGACTACCATAACCAAGGCAATAGTGATGTTTGAGAGTCTTAGAAGGGTCATGGTAGCATGAAGGGCTCATTAAAATGAAATGGATGATCAAAACAGAAAATGAATAGAACACAGTAGAAAATATACCAGCAAAAGCTTGAATTTTTCTCTTTTTTCTATAAGATTCTTCCCTCTTTTTGCTATTGTTTAGGAAGAAAAGGGTGAAGGGAAGAAGCTTTCTGGTAATATGGTTGCTGGTAGGGTGTTTTAAGGATGAAAGTATGTGAAAGGTTAAGTTTTTGAAGGTGTTCTGGTGGTGGTTTTAGGGAGCTATAGGAATAGAGGTTGGTTGAAAGGTCTCATTTTTTTTAGATAGCTGAAGTCCTTTATTCAATGCTCAGCCTCTACTTTTATAAGACAATGCAAGGGTATTTTTGATCTTTCCCTCCTGCACCAAGGGATATCTTTAGCTACCATGCTCAATTGACTCTCTTCCCATTGGTTCTGTCATGCTGAGCAAGGAGGCAGAAAGGTTGTGATAGCTTACAACTAGAGATATGCCTACCATACCCTCTTATAATCATAGATCTTATGAAAGTGACCTTTTTCATTGATTGTTTGGACTCCAAAAATTTATTTGAATCCGTTCATTAGGCCATAGTTGAGGTTTGCAATGATTTATGATAGTTTCTTAGTGAGAAAACATGTTTAAATCAGGTTTTTGAAGGCTAAAAAGTAGGTCAAACTGGGCAAAAATGCCTTGGTTTATCGATACAAAACATGTTCTATCGATACACAAGGTACTTTTTACCCATGAGTATCGATACAGTGAGTTATGTATCAATACTAACAGCAAACAATATTTCCAGTCTTGAGACTTAGAGGCCTGTAACGATACTCTATGGATTTGTGCTGATACTTATGTTTGTATATTGATACATTTTGCCAAAACTCACAACTTTAGCTATTGCCAAGGTCTGTATTGATACAGACATGCTAGGTATCAATACCAAACCCTCTTGTATTGATACTACATGTAAAAATTCAAGTTTTTAGGGATGTAAAGCCTCGTATCAATACTTGTGCACCAATATAACTTGCACGTACCTGTGGCTTCCCGAGTTACCTCTACTTGGTTACAAACAACGAGAAATTAATCTGTGTACTCATCTAAATGACTTAGATGACATCTTGGAAAATGCCTTTTGATGCCTCATTTTACATTTTTCTTTAATGTGACCCATGTTAGACCTTCCCAAAAAAAAATTTTGCTCGGCGCCGCGTTGCTTAATAGTTCCTGGCAACACGGCACCCAGCAGCCATCCCCTAGTTTTATTTTTTATTTTCTAATTTTATCATCTTTCACTTAAGTCTTAGGAAGCCAGAAGCTAACCCTGACGAAATAAGGTGTCTACACTTATATATATATATATCAGTATATTTCTAATTTTATCATATTTCACTTAAGTCCTAGGATGCCAGAAGCTAGCTCGGACAAAATGGGGTGTCTACACTTATATATATGTCTGCATAACATTATTTTCTTTTATTTGGGGTCATATCATTATTATTCTTTACTTTTCATGTCTGGGGACTGAGTTATTGAGATAAATTGCATCCTCACTTAACTCTAAATAGTCGTTACAAAATAACCATTTTTCTAGAGTCACCACCAATTTATTTTGGCCAGGTAAGATTAGTCACCAATTTTTCTAGATCGCATGAACTTATTCCTATTGTACACCTTTGGTCTATAAGTATCCTAGTGATCACATAGGACTCGATTCAAAAAAATTACTAAAATACTCCTGAGATTTGCTTTTGACCTATAAGTGTCTCGATAACCTAAAGGATTCAAAAATGACATAAAAATGATAGTTATAACCTCTATAGGTAACTTAGATATAAAAAATGACCTAAAATACAAAAATTACTAACAAGCCCAGGCAATTTTCAAAACTGCATTTCATACCCTAATGGAGAACTAAAAGAATATGAAAAGATTTAATGATTTCTACAACCCTATGGAAGACCATAAAAATGTTAAAAATATTCTTAAAATGTCAAAAATATAATATTAAGTCTAAATTGCGAAGTTTTTCTAAATGGTCCTTAAACTTTGCAAACTTTGCAAGTTAGGCCCTATATAAAATAAAATCATAATTAAACACAAAATTCGTCACAAAAAATTATGAAAATTATACCAAAGATCTTATAATAAATTCAGCCAAGTACCTACGGCCTTAGAATAAAAAATTTGCAATTTTGCAAATGAGTCTCTAAACATTCTAAAATTACAAAATGGCCACAAAATGATGGAAAATGCATAAAACATATTCCTTTATATCAAAATAGACATGGAAACGCTTTCACAAGTATATACAAGTAATCAGCCAAGCATGGATGGCCTTGCAACAAAATTTTCCATTTTTACAGTTTAGTCTCTACATAATTAAAAAAATCATAAATTAACACAAAACATACGTACCAAAAATCATGAAAATGATTTGGCCAAACACTTATGGCCACAAAGCAATTTTTTTCACATTTTGCAAATTAGTTTTTAAACTTTTTAAAATTAAAAAATGGCCAAAAATGGTCTGAAATGAATAAAGCACATTCAAATATGTTAAACTAAGTACAAAAACTCTTCTAAAGATGCCCACAAGAAATCAGCCAAGCTTGGATGGCCATAGAAACAAATTTTAAAATTTTTGCAATTTAATCCCTATATTTTCTATAATTAAAAATAAGCTAAATAAAATAAAAGTATCACAAAATCATCAAAATCAGATTCAAGCAAGCTTGGGATCAACTTTCCAAGGCTTTCAAAAAATTTTGGGAAATTATTTTTGAGGCCTCTAAAAGTTTCAAAATTTACAAATAGTCTTAAATATCATGAAAAATCAAGAAATAAATTAAATACAATATCATATATCATTCGACCATCAACATATTTTCAATCAAAAACAATTTTTTTCATCACATATTTACACAAATGTCAACATCTATACATTTCACAATTTTTATCAAGCTAAAATATGCATAAAATCAACATTACTAATGAATAAATCAATATAAATTAACGTGAAAATTATTAAATAAAAAATAAAAGTAACAAAAACTAAAGATTTTGTATAAGAATTTACCTTAAAAAAGCTTAAAAACCTAAAGATTTTGTGATTTTTTTTTGTGTTTTTTCCTCCTAAACCTAAAGTTCTAATGTAACCATCCCCTATTTATAGGGGATAGAGGTTGGCCAAGAAAAGCCCTTGGCCAAATGGTGGTCCTAGAATTCTTTAGGATTTCTTTCTTTTCTTGTTTTTTATTTAATATTTATTTTATTTTTTTACTTTGATTTGATTTAAATTTATTGATTTTGTCATTTTATGAATTGCATCATGCATGACATCATCAATTTTAAAGATATTTTAGACGTTATTTTACACAATAAAAATTAATTAAAAGGAATAAATTATAAAAATTAAAAATTATGTATTTGAAATGAAATCTAATATGATCAACTTAATTTAATCTAATAATAAAACTAATTTTTATATACAAGAAAAAAATAGCAAACTTATAAAATTTCACAAAAAAACAATTATCGAGAAAAATTGTTATGTGTAAAAAAAATGCAAAACTCATAACATAAATTGAAATTTTACAAACTGAATTAATAAGAATTCAAAAGTAATATTTGAAGAACTTTAAAAATTATAAACTCATAAAACTCCTCACGAAAACATTTACAGAGTATAAAACTTCTTATTTCGAAAATAAAAAAATTATGAAAGAAAATGCATAACTCATAAAATAAAATAAATTTTTCAAAACTAATTTAATATAAATTAAACAATAATATTTGAAGAATTTTAAAAATTATAAATTAAAAAAATTTCTTAAAAAAATTTATGGAATAGAAAACTCCTTATTTTGAAAATGAGAAAAATTTTAAATGAAAATGCAAAACTTATATATAAAATGAATTTTGAAAAACAGATTTAATATGAATTAAATAATAATATTTGAAGAACTTTAAAAACTATAAACTAAAAAAAAATCTATCGAAAAATTTACGGAGTAGAAAACTCCGTATCTTAGAATCAAAAAAATTACAGAAAAATGTAAAACTCATAAAATAAAATGAATTTTGAAGAACTGATTAAATGATGGTTAAATGGAAATATTTAAGGAATTTTGAAGTTTAAAACTCGAGAAAATTCTACCAAAAATTTTAAAATAAAGGAAAGCGCGTATTTTAAAACTAGAAAAATTTTAAAAAAAATTCATTGAAACTTATATAAGGTGAATTAAATATTCAAAATATTAATTTACGAAATGGTGGAAATTCAAGATCTGAAATAAGTCTTTATTGAAAAAAATTTATGAGCAAAATACTCATGATACAGTGAGAAATTCAAGAATAATTGGGAAAATTACTAACTTGATACCTTATGGTAAAAAAATGCCAATACGAATTATTTTTTGATATTTTTTATTTTTCAGAGTGAGTATTGGCATTAATACCACACTGGCATCGATAAAATATATGATGATCAACTTTCCAAATTTAACAAAAATGGGACCTGAGAGCTATAATATCGTAAAGGAGGAATGGGAAGATTCCCCCACTCAATTCGATAGTTGCCGAAGAGCTTATTCGATAACAGTAATACCGGTTATGAAGCAGCTCTTACTGCTCACACTCCTAGATCTTCATGCTGCCTTCCATCATTTTTATCCTATCAGTCGATCCATTTATTGATAATGTTGAAGAATCGATGAAACGACCTTTTTTCCTTCCTTGTTCTTGACAAACAGAGCGTGGTCGACCTTCCTACGCTGATGAATGCCTCTTTGGTTCAGGAATGAACCCACATTTCCTTTGGGTTTGTTCTGATTCTTCCCCATGATGAGTAGGTGGGAGATACCCCCAAAGACCTTGTAGTAAGGGGGAATGCCCCTCGACGATGCTCACCCCCGATCAAAGTGATGGCAGCTACATAATGTTGGAGACAATGTATTCACGTAAGTTTTGTTTTGCCCATATCACTAATGGCTTTCTATTAGCTGGTAGAGGAGTTCCTGTTACGGTGCTATTATCAGCCTGGGCCCTGTCCATCCTATCTTGCTCATACCTTTAATCAAAATAATCGAGGAATAGATATGGCTAGTGGGTGCGATAGACTAAACACCTTCTGAATCAGTGTAGAGGTGACATGAAGCTCCTTGCCCATTAAGTAAAAGCATCCATCCCAGTAAGAGAGATTCTCTGACCCTACTACTTGCGAGAACTTTTGCCAGCCTGAGTGGAAACAACAAATTGGTCTTTTAAGCAATACAGTAATAAAAAAAGTACGATGCTTGCAAGTAAGGATACCAAAGCAACTTGCTTTATCTTTTATTTTAGGTTTTTATTCGTGCAACAGAAGTACTTAGGATAGGAAGAAACCCGAACAGGAAAATAGTCAATCACACAGAGTCATAGAATCATTAAACGAGCCTTTGTGTGAAGAAGTTGGATTGGAAGTGACATAATATACCTTCTCCAGACCCTTAACAATAGAACATGTGTTCCAGTAGGGATTCTAATAAAGCAGTTTGAATGAGCTTTTGGAAGAGCGCTCTGCGTGTTTTTTCCTATCTAGGACCCCTTAGTCATGAGAAAGAGCCGCTCTACCCCCTTCATTCATGATTCATGTAAGGAAAAAAAAGAAAAGAAATAGGTGATCTCGCCCGTCAAAATTTCACCTTCTCTGGACGATCGATAAGCCAAACATTATTTCCAGTGCAAAAAACAAATTATGATCTAATTCTAGAAGAGAATACATGTCCACAGAATTCTCTTCTTATTTCCAGAGGCACTGTTCATAAAAAATCTTATGCGTATACTCCTAGAATGGCTGAAAGGAAAAATAGATACTTATTGGAAATGATTAGAGCTGCTATGATGTTTAGGATGAATGTACCTCGTTTGGGTAGAAGCTATGTTGTGTTGACCACAACATACTTGATTAATCGCATACTATCTAAGTTTTTGCTAGAAGCATCCCTGATTACTCTTATTTAAAGTATTGTCTACTGTTCATATTTGAATTTCATTAGAAAAAACCAAGCTTTAATAACTTATGAATCTTAGTGATGATAAGTGGGAGTCTGGGAGCTTACTTGATCGGAGCAATCTCGCTTTTTATAGTTAATTTGTAGGTCAAGTCCAGGCATTTCTTTATAACTCTAGGCAAAGATCTTTTTATTTTGCATCAATAACTCTTTTTATTGTTCCCTTTCATCTTCAGATAGGTTAGCACTAATGAACATAGGCCTTGATTCTTCACTTGTGCTAGGATTTATTTCCACCAGCTCATCAATCGTTGCTTGACCATTGTCTTCTAGTTGTAGGGGAATAGACTGAACTTATATTAGTTCATGAGATTTAGGATTTATTTTGACGAGCTGCCTTCTTGAATTGCTACCATGTGAATGCTTGCTTGATAACCCAAACCGCTAGTTCTAGATTTGAGTTCTCCATCATGATTCAAGACCCATTTTTTGTTATAGTGTTAACATGTATTCAAATGGTTTTTTTTCACCTCTTCCTCTATATAGCCTTTCACCTTTGAAAGGCGCATAGCCCATCCACTTCCGTCATCAAGTGAATGACTTTATAATCATGTAGCAAAATGGAGAGTGACATTTCATGACCTTCATTCTTGTTGGTAGTTGCGGGAACATCGAACTTTCTTAAAAGAGAATGTAAAAGAGGATGTCTAGTGGAACGTGTTAAATCCACAAAAATAAAGTTGAAAATTTCAGAAGCATAAAGTTAAAAGATAATTACATTACCTTGATACTCATCTTTTTGTTCGAGATTTACTCTTCATGACCCTTGAAATGACAATAATTTTGTCACGTGCACCTACAGACATTTAAGCATAATTAAATAAGTCTTGAAAAGGTACATTTCCCCTAAAAGAAATTTACCTCTACTAAGACAAATGCTTAATTTTGTACCTTGGATATTTTTGGATTGATAGGAAATGAGGCCTGAATAAACAAATACCAAATGGACTCTCATACCGAGTCACATTCAGTTAACTATTTTCATAACAAGCACCTATATGTAAGGGTAAGCAAAATCTAATTCAATTTAAAAAATGATTAAAATTTTAAATTAGATAGTTCAACTTCTTCGGGTGTTCAAATCAACTCAATTAAGTAGCTCGAGTTATATAGTTCAACTTGAGTTTGAATCATATAATTCAAATTAATTGAAATTTCAAATAATAAAATGATAATGTTTTGGGGGTAAGGAAACATGTATTGGGTTTTTAGGTATTACCTTTGGTGCTTTAACTTTTTCCATTCCTTTTCCCGTTGTCTCTTTTTTTTTATTTTTTAGGTCAGGGAAAATCTAAACAACCGAACAACTTCATACAACATTTGATCCATTTCCCTTTCCCTCTTTTTTTTGCCTATTTAGAACCATTAACCTGTTGCGAACCTGCATAGCTAAAGAATTTGCTCTTTTATAAAGAGAAGTAACAATGGTCAGCTAGTCGGTGGATGTTTGTTATGGAGAAACATTTCTCTTACATCAAATTGTTCATTGTTCAGATCATACTTGATCAATATACAATAAAAATTAATTTAAACCAAAAAAAACATTAAAGACATAATGAAATAAATAAACCAAACGGTGAACATAGATTAACTTAAAAGTTTACGATCAACCTACCAACCATAAGAAGAATATGAGATCTAAAAATCATACTTTAAGTAGAAAGGTGACATCTTGTTAGATTAGTCTTACTCACCATTTGCTTCTCGCATATGGAGATTGGAAGTTGCAAGCTAAAATTGTCCAAGCATCTAGCCTTTGAGAGTGATCCAAACAAATGAGTCAAAAAAACTATCAAAAGGTTGAGACCCCACTACGCTGAGGATTACTCTGGCAATTTAGGTTTAGAAAACATTCCTTAAGCAATAATTACATAAGCTAAAACCTCAAGGAAGAGAAGAGAAACATTTTCTTTCTGAAATCACATGGAGATGGCACAAAAATAGAAGCTGTGCTATTATTCTCTTAGGGGCAATGAAAAAGGAGTACTAAGTCTTATAGAATGTTAAAGGATGACTAAAGTAGGGTTTAAACACTCAATGTAAAAGTGCTGCCAACTTTTTGGGTACTTTCACTTAAATCCCTTAATTTTAAACTATTTAAAATTCTCTGAAGTAACATTTACTTTTTGATAATTTAAACCAGTCTTATTCTAATTCCATAAAGTCTCCCTAATTTATGCAACCGATTAGGCCTTCATCATATTGGCATAAATATAAATTATTTGATTAAAAATGTTTATGTTTATGAAGCAAGATTAGCATCTAATAATGCATCATGGCCACCAAACATGAAGGACGAGTCAAATTGGTTTTCACAAGCCTTTCAATGCACAATATCTCAGTGTAATTCAATCCTTTTAACATATATTGTGGAGAAGGTAAGAACATGGTTCAATGTTTGCTCTTAACCTTTTCTATATTAGTCTTGTAGCCCTTATGTGTTAACTTTATAATTAATTTGCCTTGGCCAAGGACTTCTAAGTTAGCACTAGCTAGGAATAAATGAGATATGTCCCTTTATATCACTTGGGGTGATAAATCCTCTCTAGCCACTCATCTACCATCATTATGCTTAACGTCATACTCAAAGCCACCTAACATAGGCATCTATCAAACTGGATTGAATTGTGATGATCTCTAAGTATAAGAATTCACAAACAACTTAACCTAGTATCACAAGTCAAAAGATCACTTACACTATTGACATATGAGAATATTGCCATAGATACATATGTGCAATACTAAATAGAACTCTTAGAGTGAGTCATGTTTAGTGAACTTGTTCTTATAACAAGCACTCACATGCTATCCCTAAGAACCACAATACATTAACTCATCAATGCAATTGCATGCATCATATACATAGAGGCTTAACATATGCCAGTCTTTGTGCATTATTAATGTCCTATTTTAACAATACGAAGATTAGAAATGTTTGTAGAAACAAGGCTATGATGCATAAGGATTGCATACTTGCAACACGTTATAATTCTTTTATAAGGCCAATGTGTTCTATAGGCTTTATCTGAAGATAAAACATCAATAATGATTATTGTAGAACTTATAGAAAGAAATACCTCATTATAGACTAATAAAATATAATGTATTTGACATAAAGTTACTAAATGCTAGTGTGTAATAAGCAAATGCGATTGGCTTGCAGCAGTTACACTAACATGTTGTTTTTAGTTAGTAAGGTATTATTTTGTTTCTTCTATTCTTCTCCTTTGTGCACTTAAATTCTTTCGAAACATGTAATTGTACATAAAATCATAGCTGGAATTTTAAGTTTCATTATTTGATTTTATTTGCTGATTAGTATGTTGATCTTGTTAAAAAATTTGGTATGCTAGTTTTTTTCTTATTTTTCTTATCTCATAAAGCCTTATTTATGTTTCCTTTAGTTAAATATTGAATAGTGAGTAGAATATTTTTATTTATTTCTATGTTGCTATTGTTTCTTCTTGTTTCCTTTATGTGTTCTGAGCACATAACTAGTATATAAAGCAATTAATCACTCTAATTTGTTCCAAAGTGAGTAAGGAAAAAAAAATAAGACAATGAGTGGGAGAAACGTATAGGGAAAAAAGATTTTACAAGACAAGCTTATAGGGTATAGTAGATAGTTGAGAATTTAAATTATCTTTATAGTCTTTATGTTCTTTTATGTGGTTGTGGGGCATAGCAATTCAACCACTATTTTGAAATAAATTTCATTTTCTATTCAAATAATCCTTTAGGTTTTGCTTAATTAAGTTTTTCATATCTTTTTGCTCGTTATAGTTAAATAACTAGTTCAGAATTCTTAATCTTGACAAGTATTACTTGGTAATCAAAAAACATTAATTTAGATTGAAGTCCAAGAAACTAAGATGGAAGATGCTTACTCAAAATATTGTCAGGTTTATGCTTGGCCTTCTATAGGTGGTTGTCATTCAAAATTATTAGAGCAAAAGTAGTAGGTACATACTATAGACTGTATTTGGTTGCCAATGCCAGATTCTCATTAGGAATTTAGTAAATTTTAAATCATCTAGAACTAGTAAATTCAGCATTTTTAATTGCCTGAGGGAAAAACAACCACGAATAATATTCCCTCGTACAGAATATGCTAAAAAAAACAACTAACATGGTTATTTATTTCAAATCATGAAGCTTGTGTATTTGAAATGAATTTTATAAGACTTGTTTTGTAATGCTTAAATATAATTTAAAATTATTTTAATTTGGATAAATATATTTGACTTAACTCGATTTGAATTTCTATTCATTCAATTTGATTCACTAAAATTTTGAATTGGGACTTGTCAACTCGACTAACCTAATTTTTCCACTCGATTTGATCAAATGCTCACCCCTACCATGTGCTCTCCCCACTTATCTTTACACTTCAACTTATGGTATTAGTTGCATGCATCACATACAATGAGCCTTACACATATGCCAGTCTTTGTGCATTGTCAATGCTCTGTCTTTACAATATGATGACTATGAACATAAAAACTCGCCTTAAATGCCTAAGGATCTCACAATTGTAACTATTTAAATTTCTTTGCAAAGCCAATGTATTTCATTAACTTTATCTTCATAAGACATAGATAATGATTATCATAGAACTTATCAATAAAGAAATACCTCATTACATTAATAAAATCTAATGTATATTACTTGAATTGACTAAAAGCTAGTATGTTATAAGCAAACGCAATTAGTTTGCAATGCTTATAGTAACACTCTCCCACTAACACTAAAACCAATTGTCCATCTGTTTAAATCCCATACTCTCCATATGACAATCATGTTTTAACTTAGGCAAAACTTTAGTGAATGGATTAGCTAAGTTGTCCTATGTGGGTACTTCTCCGATACTACCACCATGTTTATTAACAAATTCTCTAATAACATGATATCATCGTAATATGTATTTGGTTATGATGAGATCTTGGTTCCTTGGCTTGAACTATGGCTCTATAGTTATCATAGTAAAGTGGTACTAGATCAACAATGTTTGGAACCACACCAAGTTCAATAACAAATTTCTTTATCCAAATTGCTTCCTTCATAGCCTTACACGTTAAGATGTATTCAACTTAGTTATTGAGTCCTTAGTTGTAGCCTGCTTGGAGCTCTTCCAATTGTCTACAGCACCATTACTAGTAAATACAAAACTACCTTGAGATTTGTTGTCGTCATAATCAGATTGGAAGCCAGCAATGTAATCCCTAATAAGGAGTTCAACCCCTCTACAAATCAAAAAGATATACTTAGTCATTTGTAATGATTTAAGAATATTTATATAACAATCAAATAAGTTTCACTAGGTTGTTTTGGTATTCGCTCGTTACACTCAGAGCATACAATACATGTGGTATTGTACACAACGTAGCATACATGATAGACCCAACTGTCGAAGCATATAGAATCAAATCCATCCATGTCCTCTCATATAATGTTTTAGAACACATCTCTTTCAAGTAATGAACACCGTGTACGATAAGTAATTTTCCTCTCAAAGTTTTCCATGGTAAACTTTTTTAACATCTTGCCTGTATAGGATGATTAGGATGAGCCAAGCAATCATTTTGATCTATTTATATAGATATTAATTCACAAAATGAATGTCGCTTTTCCAAAATCTTTCTTTGAGAATTGTTAGATAGCTAGACCTTAGTAGGCTAAAACATAGGTATGTCATTTCTCATAAACAATATGTCATCAACATATAGCACTAAGAAAATAATGGCTTGCTTGCCAACCTTCTTATAAACACATGTATCATCAGATTTAATTTGAAGCCAAATTCTTTAATTACTTCATCAAATCTGACCTTGATGCTTGCTTCAGTCCATAGATAGACATCCACAATTTGCATATCTGACTCGGATTTGACTTGATTATAAATCCATCAAGTTGTTTCATATATATATCCTCCTAAAAATTCTCGTTTAGGAATGCAATTTTATATCCATTTGCCCTATCTCATAGCCATAATATGCAGCTATAGCAAGCATAACATATTTTGGTTCCATGTATATAGGTCAAACCATTAATAGTGAGTTTGGTTCACCAAAGGGACTTCGTCCAGGTTTATTCGACTTGCTACAATATAGTGATCATTTGATTCATCGAATATTTATTTGGTAGATTGACTTATTTCGTGGTTATTCCCCAAGGACTTGGATAACCATTTGACACCCTCTCCAAATTGCTATTTTGAGCATTCATTAAATAAAAAAGTTTTTAGTTCTAAAATATCCTAAACAAAAATTTAAGAAAAATCAATAAATTAAAATCAATAAATCAACAATAGACCAACAAAATGATTTTGAGCAAATAAAAAAATGAAAAGATGAGAGAAATTTTCTCTCTCCTATGAGTTTTGGGTTAGGATAATTATAAAAGGTTTTAAGGCTTAAAATTGAGAGAGGAAACAAAAAGTCAAAGCTAAGGAATATATCAAAAAATTGAAGCATTTAGAGCAAAAGGGGATGGTGAAAAAGTCGTTGAAGTCACAGATTATTTTTATAAATCTAGGCTTTGTTGATTTTTAGAAAAAGTCAACTTAAAAAACAGAAATAAGGGATTTAGAGGAAAAATTATACCATAAGCCTTTCTCACCACGTCATCTATGATCCCGTTCAATTTAATTTATCTATGTCAGTTATCTTTTCCACATCAGTATTTTTTAATATCATATAAAAGTCTTCAAAATTGTTTAATAAATAGCTGATGTAAAAAAAAATAACTGAAATGAATAAATTTAATTGGATAGGACCATGGATGACGTGATGGGAAGGACTTAAAAAATGCTGATGTGAAAAAGATAACTGACATGGATAAATTTAATTGGACGAGACTATGGATTACGTGATGAGAAAGACTCATAATATAATTTTTTTGATTTAAAGGGAGCTTTAGATAAAATTTGGATAATTTATGTGTTCAAGCTATGGTGACGGTCGGTGTTAGACCGTGAGGTCAAATAGTGGCCATTGATAGAAATATTGAAAATATTGCGCCATACTAGTTTTCATGAACATTCCAATTGATCATTCATAATACGTTGGGAGATTGGATTTTAGCGAGATAGTAAAATGAAAAATTAAAAAAAAAAAGACGACTATATAAGCTGCAAATTAATATTAAATATATTTAAAATTAATATTATATATTATAATAAATAAAATATTTAAATATTTTTATATTTAAATATTGTTTTTTAATTGTAAGTATGATCTAAAATATTTATAAATATTATTTTGTAGATAAAATCTTTAAATATTATTTCAATATATTCTAAATATTAATTTTAAGTATATCTATTAAAATATTTTTAGATATTAATTTTTACTAAAATATTTTTAAAATGATTTATCATTTTAAATTTTTAATTTATTACTAAATCTAGTATATTTAAATTTTTATAATATATTAATAATAATATAAATAAAATATTATTTATTTAAGAGGAAAGATTAACTTATATTGATGTAAAACTAAATTACTTTTAAACATTTTCATAACTTTTTATTTAAGTAATATTTATTTAATTCGACATTATATTTTATATTCTATTTTCTGAAGTTATATATGTCGAGTTTTGAGTAAATTAAAAATATTCAACTATATGTTCGATTAAAAAAAACTTTTAATCGTTAAATATATATTAAAAAAATATATTTCAATATAATAAAAATATCATATCGATTTAAAATTTTATGTGCACGATGAATATAATTATGTTATTAAATTCAATAATTACTTTATTAAAATATAAATTATATAAAATATTATAAAAATATATAACATTAATTTAATTTTATATTAAGTATAACTTGATCTCTACTCTTTGCTTTATTCAAAGGTGAAATTGTCCTATTCTATTTATTGTTTAATATTCGTTAACATCATTTTTAACTTTACCAAATTATTCAAACAATTTAGTACCATCCTAATTTATTTCATTCAACTACCCGAGTTACATAATATCTTTCCATTGATATTTCGTTTCGCCAAATAATTATTTTGTTCTCAATCTTATTCTATTTCAAAAAGACCAAACACAATGTAATACGTCAGATAATTATAGCTCAATTGAGAAGGCCACTTGTCATGCACCAACTCCATAATTAGATTCCAAATAATTATTTCATACATTATTTAATCTTAAAAAATTAAAAAAAAAATTAGTAAGATAACATAAATTTATTAAAATATATTTAAAAATATAAAAAAATAAGTTATA
The DNA here is from genome assembly GCA_038381775.1 of Adansonia rubrostipa. Classification (NCBI taxonomy): domain Eukaryota; kingdom Viridiplantae; phylum Streptophyta; class Magnoliopsida; order Malvales; family Malvaceae; genus Adansonia; species Adansonia rubrostipa. The sequence goes on along the minus strand of JBBYHM010111366.1, from coordinate 499 downwards.
TATCATTTAAATTTTTAATTTTATCGGGTAATATATAAAATATTTTTTTATAAATTTTTAAGCTTTAGCTTTCCCTTACCCAATTTCACAATAAAATTGCACGTGCAAGAAATTCATGCGTTTATGCATTGGTCCAGGGTGAAGCAGCAGTAAAATTTGCCACTTGTCCCAGTTTCCACCGCAAAGGAGCTGACCCAATAAACGAAAACCAAATAATAATGGGGACTCCTCTGAAAAATTCTAGGGAAAGCTCGCTACGGTGAGCTTTCCATACTGACATGGTGAGTTTTCAGTTCATCACATCAATTAAAATTTTACTCTTTCAATCGGTTAATCGATTGAAAGAGTTTTATTTATTTTTTTATTTTTTAATTATTTTTTATTAAAATATTTTAAAAATTAATAGTATTAATTATTATAAAATAATTTTTTATTATTTTATAAATTATAAAATTTAATTTTTTATTAATAAAAATATATATTTTATTATAAATTTAAT